>CAJHQP010008220.1:0-28146 GCA_905132765.1 Moricandia arvensis
TTGAAATTGGGGTACACTTATAGGTTTAGATTGAAATTTTAGGTTGTTTTTAGCAAATCCCCCATAAATAATTCACATATCTTACATTCCTTAATATTTATAATTTTTCAAAAAAACTAATCAATTATAAATAAAATCATATATATTAAATCTAATTTTAACATATCATATATTCACAAATATATTCAATTAAAAAGCGTAAAAACACATTCAAAATAGATCATGTAAAAATTAATTTTCTAAAAGATCTCAAACCATATGAAACTGGATGGAAATTAAGGTTAAGGTTAGTAGGTCAAATTGACACATTTAAAGTTAAAGTTAGTGTAGACTTCTCGTTGTCACTTCATATACAAATACTTATATTAGGTATTCAGCGCTTTGTGACGACATGCGATTCTTCTAGAAGGTAGAAATAACAAACTCAAACAATCTATAAAGTAAAATAAATGTTTAACTATAAAAATGAAACTTAACCGCGCATGGCACGGGTTCTATTCTAGTTATATTTAAATATTTAAATTCCATTTATGAAATTGTTTTTATACTCAAATCCTATGTTAACTAACAAATTGCTAATCCGCCGAAGCGAGGCATGCATTGGGCTACTTGCGGATAAACAGTATAATCCAAAGGATGATGGAGGAATCGGATTCAGTCAGATCCATGAATTTAATTTGGCTTTGTTGGGAAAACAAATGTGTATATTAGTTCAATTCACGTGTTCTTTCCTTGCGAGAGTTATTACGAGGAAGGTACTACTGACAAAGCCACACCATTATGTGTGACATAAGCAAATTAACCATCTTATGTGTAGACAAGTTTGATAGCAGCTAGACCTCTCCTAATGTTAGGTATCAATCAGAAAGTGCATTCAAGGTATCAAATACGTGTTTGGGAAGACCCATGGATTCCCACAATCCCGGCTAGACAAGCAAGAGCGATTCAGCTGATGGTAAATCCACATCTAATAGTGAGTGATCTGATTCATGGATCTCCAAAAGTGTGGAATGTGGAAAAAAATGGAAAACATTATTGTTCAGGAAGACATACCATTCATTCGAGTTTGGCCATAAGTCAATCTCATAGAGATGCCATGTTCAGATGGAGCTATATTCAGAACGGGATGTATATTTTGAAATATGCTAAGAACGTTCTCAAAAGAAAACATGAGGAATTGGTGGGGGAACTAAGTGTTACAGGGCTAAAGGCGCTTCCCCTGAAAAATAAGTGCCTCACAAAAGATCTGCCATCTTATATGGCAGTTGGTGTCAGACTATCTGGCGGTTAAAGGAAACCTAACAAGACGCCATATGCATTATGATAATCAGTGTCTTAGATGTAGAGCCTTATGAATCAGTTAATCATGCTATCTTTGAATGTCCACCTGCATTACAATCTTAGGCTCTCGCCTCAACACCATCATGTCCGGGAATTTTCCCAATGAAGAACGTTTTTTACGAATTTACACTATCTGTTTTGGAGGAAGAATGAGATTGAAGATCCGACCCTAGACAAAGATCCTTACCCGTGGATTATTTGGTATCTATGGAAACCCCGAAATGGCAAACTTTTTTGAGGAATATCAAGGGATCCTCTTGAGCTGATTAGAAATGCGGAGAGTGAATGTAATGTGTGGTTTAGAGCAAACAAAAAACCCATATAATCGAATCAAACAAATCAAATGAATACACAAGTCCTAAGCTTGCACAAAATTTGTTTGGTGGATGGATCATGGACATCAGACGCAAAACACAGTGGATATGGGTGGGGTTGAATAGATGGTTTAGGAAACGATCAAACTCTTCGGGTTGGAAAAAAAAGAAGAGAATTGTTTTCTTCTTTGCATTTAGAAATGACCTTTACTATCACTACAAGAAAACATCATTATTCTGAGGGACATACCGAGGGAAACTGAGTTCCTCAGAATTTTTGACCAAAAACCGAGGAAATACCGAGGAAACCAAGAAATGTGGTTTCCTCGGAATTTCCTCGGAATTTTTCGAGGAAATTTCGAGGAAGACACACTTCCTCGGTATATTCCGAGGGAATACCTAGGAAACCGTGTTCATCGGAAAAAACCGACGGGGATTTCAAAAATTCTGAGGAATTTTTGTAGCCGTTAGAGAGCCGTTGGGGGGATTTTAAAAATTCCGAGGAAATTCCGAGGAAGTGTCGGTTCTCCTCGGAATTTCCTCAATATGTCGACAGGATTTCATCTATAAATACAGCCACCCCTCTTCCTCTTCATTCCACTCCATTTCTTCTTCTTCCCTCCTACTATCACGAATTTGGTTTCAAAAAAACATGTATTCTTCAAAGTATTTTCGTTCTTGAATCGATCGACCTCATTTGGATTCGGACACGAGATTGCTTACGGAAGAATACCAATGAGGTATAACCGAATTCATGGGGTTAGTTCACCGACAACCGGAAGCAGAAACAGGTAAGTTAAGATATCCTTGCTCTAATTGTAAAAATAGAAAGGTTATTAAAGAGTGGGATGTTTGGACTCATCTATATTTGAGTGGGTTTACACGAAGTTACAAAATTTGGTATCATCATGGGGAAACTAATTATGAACTTGGTAGTACTAGCGAACCTCAGCCGGCGGTTAGATTAGAAGAACCAATTAGAACGGATGTAGATTATGGTGTAGGTACTGAGCAGATGGTAAATGATCATTTTAGAGGGGAAGATTTACCCAATGCAGAAGCTAGGAGATTTTATGATATGTTGGATGCTGGAAAGCAACCATTGTACGAAGGTTGCAGAGATGGTCATTCAGCTTTATCATCTGCTACAAGACTGATGGGCATTAAAACAGATTATAACTTGGCTGAAGACTGTGTGGATGCGATAGCTGATTTTGTTAAAGGTATTCTACCTGAGGATAATGTAGCTCCAGGTTCATACTACGAGGTTCAGAAACTCGTAGCTGGTGTTGGTTTATCTTATCAGGTAATAGATGTATGCAGCGATAACTGCATGATTTATTGGAGGGCGGATGACCAGCGGATTACATGCAAATTTTGTGGGAAGCCTCGTTATAAAGATACGAGTGGAAGAGTTCCAGTGCCATATAAAAGGATGTGGTATTTGCCTTTGACGGAAAGGTTGCAGAGGTTGTATCTTTCGGAACGCACAGCGCAACGAATGAGATGGCATGCGGAGCACTCAACAGATGGTGAGATTAGACATCCTTCAGATGCAAAAGCGTGGAAGCATTTCCAATCAAAGTATCCCGACTTTGCGTATGAGAGAAGAAATGTCTACCTTGGATTATGTACTGATGGTTTCAGCCCGTATGGGAAGATTGGAAGACAATATTCTCTATGGCCAGTCATTGTTACACCATACAACTTACCCCCAAACTTGTGCTTGCGACGAGAGTTTCTGTTTCTCTCCATTCTCGTTCCCGGACCAGAGCATCCTAAGAGATCACTTGATGTGTTTCTTCAGCCACTAATATATGAGTTGCAACAACTATGGGCTGAAGGTGCTGAAACATACGATATTTCGTGTAAAGAGAACTTTCAAATGCGGGCAGTACTAATGTGGACAATAAGTGATTTTCCAGCATATGGTATGTTATCTGGATGGACAACGCATGGGAGGATATCATGTCCATATTGTCAAGATGACACAGATGCTTTCCAACTAAAGAACGGAAGAAAAACGTGTTGGTTTGACTGTCACAGACGATTCCTACCACCTGATCATCCATACCGTCGGAGTAAGACTTTGTTTAGGAAGAACAAGCAGGTGTTTGATGGTCCACCTGAAGAAGTTAGTGGGAAAGGTTTGAAGACACAACTAAGAGATTTTGGTGCAGCAAGGACGCCAGACGTCGGTGGACATGAGCATTTTCCGGTAGATGCTGTTGGAGAACTACATAACTGGCACAAAAAAAAGTATTTTCTGGGATCTGCCATACTGGGAGGATCATCTGCTAAGGCATAATTTAGATGTCATGCATATTGAGAAGAACTTTTTTGACAATCTCATGAACACGATCCTTAACGTTCAAGGTAAAACAAAGGATAATTTGAAGTCAAGACTGGATTTAGTCGATATATGTGCTCGTTCAGAACTTCATGTTGATGGGAATGGTAGGGCTCCTTTTCCCATATACCGACTTGATGCAGAGGGAAAAAATGCGTTCTTTGATTGGATTTCAAACGATGTGGAGTTTCCAGACGGTTACGCATCTAATTTGCGTAACTGTATCGACAGAAAGGAAGGAAAGTTTATTGGCTTGAAAAGTCACGATTGCCATGTGTTGATGCAGCGCCTCCTTCCGTTTGCCTTCAAGGAACTATTACCACGAAATGTTCATGAAGCAATTGCAGGGATAAGTGCTTTCTTCCGCGATTTATGCACCAGATCAGTGACTCTTGAAGGTATTGAAAATCTGAAGACTAACATAGCCGTGATTCAGTGCAACCTTGAGAAGATATTTCCTCCCTCATTTTTTGATGTTATGGAGCATCTTGTTATTCACCTGGCAAGAGAATTGGAACTTGGTGGTCCTGTGCAGTATAGATGGATGTATCTGTATGAGCGGTATATGTTCCATTTGAAGAAGAAGGTGAAAAATTTAAGTAGGGTGGAAGGTTCTATAGTCGCACAGATGATCAATGAAGAAATTTCAAACTTTGCCGAGTACTACTTTCCAGCAGGAGTTTAGACCAAAAACAGAAGACCTGCTCGGCATGATGATAGAGGCGAACGGGCAACATATCATGTTAAGGTTCCAGATATTTTCACAGATGTTGGACGACTTAGCGGAAAACCAAAGGACCGTCGACTTACTGAGCAGGAGCGAAGTCATTTGCAAACATATTTGCTCACCAACTGCGAAGATGTTCTTCAATATGAGAGGTAAGTTTATTATCTTACAAATTTTTATTTTAACAAATTAACATTTATATCTTAATTAATTACATTATTGTCATCACATGTACATGATTTTCATGGCAGAAAAGCGGTTCGAATATAGATACGCCACAGAGGAGGAACTAGAAGAAATTAAGCAGAGAGAATTTGCTGGATGGATGTTTACTTATGTGAGTGCCTTAACAAATTAAAATATCATTTATCACATATTTATACAAATTAAAATATCATTTATCACATATTTATACTAATTCATTATATATGTGCTATTAATAGGTGTCTGCTGGTTTGGCCAGAGGTGAAACATATGACGATTGGATACGCGAGATGGTGGTTGGACCAAACTATGTTGTGAAGTCATATCCGAGATTTTGTACTCGAGGATATGCATTCACAACTGAAAAGAGGAGACGTTCGCGTACGACCTATGATGCTGGTGTTTGTTCTGCATCAGGAGATGATGTATACTACGGACACATACATGAGATTATGGAAATCAAGTATTTGGGCATGCTTGGATTGCGCTGTACTGTTTTCTATTGTGATTGGCACGACAACACTCCAGATCGAGGTGTGAGAACAGATGCATTTGGTGTTACATCAGTACATTCGAGGCGAAAGCTGCAATATTATGATCCTTTCATTCTTGCTTCTCAGGCCGATCAGGTAAGTAAATGTTAATTATTCAGAATGATTGATCATAATTTATACTTTTACTAATAATTTTTAAATGTTACAGGTTTGTTATATCAAGTACCCCCGGGTAAGGAACAGAGATGATCCATGGGTTACTGTTACAAGACTCAACCCGAAGAGGCCGAGTTCAGGGAAGTTCTGAGCTGGAAAGACCCACTACAACCAATCACATCCGGCAACTTAAGTGCAACAGAAGATGTAGCTGAAGGTGGCCTTGTAGTCGATTTAACCGACTTCGCAGAGGAAGCCGTCGTTCACGCAGAGAATGAACCAGTTATTGGAGAGTTTCACCAAGATCCAGATTCAGATTCATCTGGTGATGATGACTCGGAAACATACTAGCTTCTTCTTTTTTTTAATAGAAATACCAAGGAAATTCCGAGGGATTTCAGGTTTTCCTCGGAATTCACCTTCTCGGTTTAGGGATTTGATTATAAAGTATTTTTCCTCGAAATTTTCGAGGAAATTTCGAGGAAGGTAATGGTTTTCAGACCCCAAACCCTAGTTCCTCGGAATTTTCGAGGAAATTCTGAGGAGGGTAATAATTTTCTGAAATTCCTCGGAATTTCCTCAGAAAATTCTGAGGAACAAGAGGTTTTCAACCGAAAACAACGTTTGTGGATTGATTAACACGTATATAACCTTCATTAAGTGTCTTAACCAGATTATGAATTCAAAATTTGGTGTTTTAGACGATAACAAACACTTTTACGATTGTATGAATGAAAACCACACAACATAAGAGAAACACTTATACACTTTAATAAACGTTAAAGGGAATACTTACAATTATTTTTGAAATTTTGTTATTTCATGGTTTATGATCATCTATACAAAGAATCCTCAATGGTATGCATTACATTTGTATAAAAATGAAATACGACCAAAAAAATCGAGGTTTTGAAACCTCAATCCTAGTTCCTCGTAATTTGCCAAGGAAATTCCGAGGAAGGAATGGTTTTCAGACCCCAAACCCTAGTTCCTCGGAATTTTCTGAGGGAAATTCCGAGGAAGGTACTGTCCGTCGGAATTTACTTACCCAGGAAAACCAATCCGCGTGAAAATTTCGCGAACCCTAATGTTAATTAATGATTCCGACGGAATACCGACGACCCCGTGTCTGTCGGAATCGTTAAATACATAACATAACACTCTCTTCTCCGCCGCATCTCTCTCATTCTCTCATCTCTCTCATTTCTCTCCGATCTCTCTCAACTCTCGCCGGCGAGTTCATTACCCAACCCCACATCTCTTCTCCACTTCTAAAATCATGTAAGAATCTATGTAAACCTTGTATTTTTCAATTTCTTAGGGTTTGTGAGATTAGATTTTCGGATTTTAGGTTGTTTGATGGATAGTTTAGGATTGAATGGATAGTTTAAGTTAGGAATTGTTGTTTTGATTGTTGTTTTAGTTTTTTTGGAATTATTTTTTGTTTTGGTTAAAATTCAAAATGTTTTTGTATTTTTAAAACATTTTTTGATTTTTAAAAATGTTTTTTTGATTTTTAAAAGCATTTTTCAAGTTTCCAGTAATAAACTATGTATAAGAAAACATTTTTTTTAAATTTTAAAAAATATTTATAAACCTTTTTCTATATTTATAAACGATTTATATTTTGTTATACATATATATATATATATAAGTCATGTATAATAACAATTTTTAAAATTTTTAATAATTTTTATACATATATATATATGTATAAATCATTTATAATAACAATTTATAAAAAATTATAATTTTTATATATTAAAACTATTTTTGTAATTATTAAACTATTTTTTGGTGAGTATTGTGATTATGAAAACGTTTTGGAATTTTTTTTTTGTTTTTATTAATTTTGTGGTTATGAAAATGTTTTTTGTATCTAAAATCTATTTTTTGTATTATAAAATCATTTATATATTATTAAACATTTTTAATATCTATAAAACATCTTTTGTGATTAAAAACTATTATTTGGGATTTTTTTTTAAAAAAAAAATATATATATATACAGGTCTTATGATGATCAGAGCCGGCCTCGACAGCGTCGTAGTCGTGGTGGTACGGGGAGCCACTCCATTCAGGGTTCCGTATCGCCCCACAGCTCCTACCATACATCTCCCTCTCCATTTCCCTCTCCTGCTCCTCCCGCTCCCATTGCTGCACCCGCTCCTGCTCCTGCTCCTGAGGGTCCTCCGGGAGTGATGAGAGTTGCGGAGTTTGTTCGACAGCCCGGTCGTGACCATCTTCCCTATCTCACTCCGTATCCACATGGACGGGGTCAAACATGGTAATTAAACCTATTTTTTTTCATTAAAATTTGATTCATTTTTAATAATTTGTTCTTTTTATTAGGTTCAACCGATCCTCGAACGGGATCAGCGCATGGATCAACCGTATGATGTACTCGGCCCTCGACAAGGGACATCCGACTTTCACCGACTTCCCTGCCGACAAGCAGCATCTGTGGTTTCAACAGTTTGCGGTAAGTATTCTAATTTTTTACTTATATTTTTAAATCTTTAATATAAATTTTCTACTAATTGTGTTTTATTTTCAGCAAGAATTCAACTGGAATGCCGATGATACGTTGTATATCTATCACCACTTCGTCCATAAAGTTATGGACAACTATGGGAAGCAGATCCACGAGTGGAAGAAGAAGTGGGAAATAAACAAGGTTGGTTTTTATTTATTAAACAATTTTTTAATTTAATAAAATATTTTTTATTTATTTAACAATTTTTTTTATTAAAAGGTCCCAAAGTCGATGAACCTCACGGTCTGGCAGGAGTTGGGTGTGCATTGGAGTAAGGATGAGACGAAACAAACTTCTTCCACCAACTCCACCAACCGCATGAGCGACCGTAAAGGGAAGGGCGTCTTCAAGCATAACTTGGGTGCTCAATCTATTGCCACTCTGGGGATCGCATGGTAAGCTAGTCGCTTTATATTCTATTATTTAAGTTTTTAAATTTTATTTTTTGTGCATTTCTTCTAATTACTAATGTTTGTTTAATTTATGTTTTTTTCAAGGCGGAAGAAAATGAGGGCGAGCCGGTTGATGATCTCGCCCTAATGAAGAGGGCGTATACCAACAAGAAGACCGGCCAGATTGATGATGGTGTTGTGAAGGATGTGGTCACCCTGATCGACACTCAGCTGGAAGACGAAGTGTCTCAGCTTCAAACCGAGGATGACGATTCGACGGGTTCGACCTACTTGCCTCGGGTTCGGATCAACGAAATCGTTGAATCGGTAAGTTCTTTTTTTAAAGTTCAATTCATCTTTTCTATTATTTAAATTTGCCACTTTTCTATTTCAGTCGGTTCCAAAGAAGAAGGGACGTTTGTTCGGTTTGGGTCGTCGGTCCCGGTCGGTTCCGTCTTCTGCTGCACCACCGCCATTTGTTGATCCAGAAGTACTTATGGGTCAGTTGCAGGACAAGGATGATCGCATATCTGGCGTTGGAGACCCAGATGGCGACTCAACAGGCGGGCTTTGAGGCACAGAGGAAGCTGAACGAGCAAATGATGGAGATGATGAGGAGGTTGCACCCGAACGAGGTGTTCCCGAGCATGCCAGACCCGAATGCCCAAAACCCGTAGTTTTTTTTTTCAAAAACTCGGAATGTTTTATGTTTATTTGTACGACTTTGAATTTTATATAATATGTTTTCAATTTTAATTTTAATTTTATATTTTTGAATTTAATTTCAAAAATTTAATTTAAAAAAATATTTTTTTTGGATATTCCGAGGAAGCCTTCCCTCGGAAAATTCCGAGGAAGTTCTCCCTCGGAATATACCGAGGAAAGTCCTCCTCGGAAAATACCGAGGAACAATCTTCCTCGGTATTTTCCGAGGGAGTACTTCCTCGGAAGTTTCCGAGGGAAGGCTTCCTCGGAATTTTTCGAGGGAGGTCTTCCTCAGAATTTTCCGAGGAACAGGCTTCCTCGGAAATATTCGTCGGAACTTCCGAGGATTCGCCCCTCGGAATTGTCGTCGGTATATACCGAGGGAAAGATTCCTCGGTATATTCGAGGACTTTTCCGACGAACTATGGGTCCTCACAGTTTCCTCGGAATTTTGTTTCCTCGGAATTCCGTCAGATAATTCCGAGGGAATTCCGAGGAAAAATGAAATTCCGAGGACATATTTCCTCGGTATGTCGTCGAAATACGTTTATTCCGACGACATACCGACGATTTTGGCCTTCGGAATGAGCCTGTTTTCTTGTAGCGTATGGACAATGGAGAGTATGCTACAAAACACCGATTGCCAACATTTTGGGATAGATTACAAGAACCTATTATCTATGATCAAGGATCCGAAAGACTGGCTAAGCTTTTCCACGGAGCTTTGGGAGTTTGTTTTGCTGAAGAGAGATTTCCAAACTTCAAGATCTCCTACATACAAAGAACACAAAATCAAACTGCAGATGGTTTAGCTAGGACTTCTCATACTTTCTATCGTTCTTTATCTTTTGTTGGTTGTTCTGTTCCGGTCTAGATTTCCAGACCAATTTAAGCTTGAGTAATAGAATAGTCTTTTGATGTTAAAAAAACTAACAAGTCGTTTTATGTTTAATTTCTTTTTTAAAATTAACTACATAAGGGATTTGAACCAAAGCAATATAAGGGATTTGACCTAACATAGTAACAACTCGCCTAAGTAATATTTAAGTTTTGATGATATAATATGCATACTATAGACACTGAAAGATGTGAATCATCTTCTCCAATGTCATTGGTGCTCTGCCACTTGTCCAGCTCACTACGGTGCCGCCACTTTAATTTTGTTAACCAATGCGTCGCTGATGGCATTGGAAGTGCAGAATTTTGGGATCGCCATTTTCTTAACCCGTCTCCGGTTCATCACTAATTCCATTATGAGTTCGAACAGGTTCCCGATCTTAGCGATCGTAAACTGATTCAACGCTGAGCAAAAAATCGATGACGATGCTCTTGAAATAAATGGATAAACATGAAGAGTTTCCATTCCTAATATGATTTAGCCTTATTTTTATTGTATCTTTACCTAGCTAAGTTAAGATATGTTGTATATACACTCATCGTATTGTATCAATAAACATACGCTTTCACAATATATTTCATGGTATTAGAGCTACAAGATTCTGAAGTAATAGTTTTCTAAACAAATACATATTTTCTTTGCTTATACGTCACTACTACAACGATCGGTGATGATATTTTATCATCCACAGGTACTGCTACTACGAATCCCAGGTACTGCTACTACGAATCCTATGGCAACTCCAGCTATTACAGCTCCATCGCTGTATTACTTAAACCCGTTGGAAAATCCAGGGTCTATAATTACTTATGTCTTTCTCAATAGCGACAACTACTCGGAATGGACAATAGATCCCAAAATTCTTTACAAGCTAAGCAAAAGACCGGCTTCATAGATGGAACAATACCAAAACCAGAAACAGAACTGGATCTTTCTCGCTGGATAGCTACTAACTTGATGATTGTTGGATGGATTCGAACATCAATAGATGCTAAAGTTTTCCTGAAGGTAACCATAATTACCTTTTCTGATCTAAGATTTTTTTATCATCGTTTAGTAAATCGACTTTATCACATAAATTGTGTTTTTGGTGAAACAAAGTCAACCATCGGGTTTCTCCTGCAAAGACGAGTCAGGAGCAGAAAGATCAGCCTAATACCACCGCCCATGCGCCCTCACACGCCACCCCTCTCTTTTTTTTCGTTCGACGCGTGTAGTTCAGGCGTCGTCATCCTCTGCCTCATGCTCCACATGTGGATCTTACGCGCCACCCATCACAAGCCGCCGTCTGTCGCCACCATCCATTACCGCTATCCGTTGCTGCTTTTGATTCGGTAAGCCATCGCCACCCTCTCGCCGCTGGGGACTGTCGTTGGTAACTCGTTGGTGACCTTAGTAACTCAGTCATGTCAACTCTGTGAGTCAAACCGGTGAAGTCGTCAACCATTTTGGTTAACTTGGTTAATTGCAATTGATATTGGTTAGGTAAATCGTTTGATTAAATTAATTAAATTTCGGTTATGGTTAAATAGTTAGTTTAATTAATTTAATTTTGGTTAAGGAAAATCGGATAACTTAATTGAAATCAAATTTGATTATGGAAAATCGGTTGGTCTAATTTGATTTCAATTTGGCCAATGATGACCGGCTTGGGTCAAATTTGACCGTTGACCAGACCATCTAAATTTTATGTTAACTTTGACTTGACCGCCGGTTATCTGCTTTCAACTACTTGAAGGGCGTTTTGGCTTGATTTTCACCTCATTTCATATTTGGAGAGTTTGAGCAGCTCGAGTTTATAGACACCACTTTTCCATATTGCTAAGGTGAGGGCAATTCCGTTAAATCTTGTACTGAAGTAGAATTTTTTCTATGGTAGTTTAGTTTTGAAGCATGTTTCGTTTGTATAAATTGACTCTTGTGTGATAGTTAGAATATTTAATTTAAACTGGAACTAGAGGTAGGACACCCCCTCTCTGGTCTAAGTACAAGTTAACTCGACCGGTCGTGCAACAATCAAACAAGAACATGCACAACCAATCACTAGTAACTTAAACCAAAACGAGAAGCCACAATGTGTACATAAATGATTAACCCGAAGTTCCCGGAACATATCCAGGTACCTTAGGCCAATCTCCTAAGTACACATATCCTATTAGGTACAACCCAAAAAATTTCAACCCGACTAGGTAATACCCAATAGTTATGATGAGGACATAGAACCAGATATCAACATCCCTACCCTTAGACAAGCACCAAGAACAAGATCAGGAACCAAGGGGGTGATTGCAAGTTTCTGTGAAGCCATTGAAGGGTTGTTTGCCAAGCCATCACCAACCCCAACTTAGAAGACATCACTAACCGTCAAGACAAGCTCTCCATTTTCGGATCAGAAGCTACACAATACACATCTTATGTTATACAAGACGGTCCAAGAAGTGATACTAACCTATGGTCTATCATTCCAAACAAGGAGATGGTTTCCTTATTCACCATCTCCCCACTTAAGTGAAACGGTGAGTATCAAGGGGAAGAGACAAGCCTTCAAACGACATCACTTCACTCCTATGCTCGTCTACCAGCCCCAACGGTTACCTTATTCAAATTCAAATCCATCAAAAAGGTAAGTAAGGTAAGCTCATTTCAATATTCGATTTACTTGATTTCCTTGCAGGTTTTGGGTCTTTTCTTTATTTCATTTCAAATAAAAGCAGGCCTTGTTTAGCCTATTGCTTTTATTAGGTCCTAAGAATGAGTCATGTAATAAATTTGCTTCAAAGACCCCTAGAATGGCATAGCTGCATCGGCGAGTATATAAGCCCCTATAAGCAGCCTTGTATTTTCAACCTTTATGAAATATATGAGTTAGTTTGCCCCTAGCAACTAAAACCCTAAGTCTTTCCGTGTGTGTGAGAAGCAGCATTGAGAGCACCTAGTCTTATCAAGCTCATTCCATAGAGTTTGTGGCGACTTTTGATCCATCAGATTGTGAAGAACAATCTATTCTTTCCATCTCCCTCTCCTAGTCCTTGTTGAGTTGTTTATACGAACAAGCAGCTTGGATCCACACTCCATCTACACGCCATCATCCATCCAGTGAGATAACAAGTTGGTTACACGACCATTTGTTGTTTCCCATCCTCCATTGGTTCTATTCAAGCATCAAGCAACCCGAATCCATTCCCATTCTACACATCCTTTCATCATCCATCCATTTTTAAGGTTCTCATATACGGGTTCCCTGATCCATCTATCCATTAGTCCAGGTTGAGTTAGGTGCTTTTTGGTGCCTATATCAAGTTAGTTTGTGGGGATAAGGACTAATATCATATGGAACTCGTACTTAAAGAAACATTATTTAATACATTATATAATACTCTTTCAAAAGCATCTTACAAAATGTTATAGATTAACCTCGAAGTTTTCAGTTAACAAAATTTATACATAAGATTTATCAAAACTAATTTGCAGGGATAATAAACTACCGCTGGCTAATGATGTTCCTTCCCGTCCTAGAGCAAAGGTCTCCTGCTACTAGTTACCTGCATCACAAATGAGTCATGAGTAACTACTTTACTCAGTGAGTCTATTCCCGCACCCCAAAACATATCAATAGTATCCCGAGCAATCGACACCATTTATGCAGAGGAAATATATTCCTTGATTATTTATATTATATATAAGGCCTATCATTCCATCGATGTGAATCATATCTTAGACATCACCTCCATGTCACCCACTATTCACTCATATATAAATACAATATAAATACTAGACCCGATAAACCACAAAGGCTAACCGAGCCTAGTGAGTTATCATTACCACCATCCTCGAACGTCCTTATGAACATTTGAGACTGCATCGTCATGCAGTACACGACCTCAAGGGTGCGACCCCATCATCGTGTCTTCATGACCTTGTTCCATTCGTAGGACCAAGTCACGGGAATGCGAGGACTTTAGGGAGAGTGAATATGATAAGAAATCACATGATTCATACTAATATACTTAATAATATACTTATATATATTAGTACTTGAGAACAAGTACTAAGGCTCGGGATAAACCTCAAATAATAGTTCATAATATTTCTTAAGTGTTTATAATATGTAAACACTCGCATTTTAATATAGTTCAAGAGACTTACTTATGTATCACCCATAATCATTTATTTTACTCAAGCAACCCTAATTCATAACTCATCAGTCATCTATCTAGAATCACCTTTGATTATATGAGATTGGCTAACGAAGACTAGACTTGAGCTCAAGCTAATCACACTCCACTTCACTTCTAAATCAGAACGTCCAAAAGGAAGGATCCGGTTGATCCCACCACTGACCTAAAAAAAGCAGTTCGGTACATAAGATCATTAAGCCAGTAGTTCGGTTTTCGAAGAAGAACTTAAATCAAATCTTATCAGCTCGGTTCAGGACAAGCAGTTCAGATCAACTCAGACTAGATCAGGATATGACAATTTCAGACCATATAAAGCTTGGCTCAGATCAGTACTAGAAAAGATCTAATTGAGTTCAGTTCGTTTAATTCCAGTCAATTCATAACACTTAGCTAGTGGTTCCATGAGGCTGATTCAAACTGAAACTAAACAAGTCTGAACCTTACAAAGCCTTAGACAAATGATCCGTGCAGTAGCTTAACCTATCACCATCCTGTTTTATTCAGACTGATCAGACAACAAGGGTGAAGGCCTTATCGGTTTTACTTCCAGTGATGGATGAACTTGGTAGCTCACTCTCTTCATTCTAAGATCACGTCCTTACCCGGTTCAATAATCAAGACTGATAAGTTGTGGACTGATCTCACAGATCTCCCTAGACCAGATACAATTTTTACAAACACCAGAGTCACTGATTCAAAGCACAAGAAGGTTGGAAAGGGTCGTCCATACTCAGATCTCTCTTCTGATTTTCTATGAATTTTTCTCTTAATTTTGTCACAGATTTTTCTGTATTCTTTCTCTCTTTCTCTCTAAACTTTTCTGTCTGGTTTTTGCTCTCTGTTTCAGAACGTCCAGAGGAGAGAAGAAGATATTTTATAGCATAAGAAGTTGCTTCAGCTGAGGGTTTACTTAACACAAATCAGGGCTGAGAGTGGACAGGTGGAGAGCTGCTTCATCACTCCCAGCAGCCAAGCTGCTTTCCTTTCCTTCACATGAAGAAAGCTTAACTCAGTCATGTGATTCTCACATGTTCTGGTCCAGAAAGGAAGCAAGCAAGCAGACATGCCGCTTGGCTTGCTTGTGAAAATCACCTGATCATTTAAATGAAGCAAACAGGAAGGTTGGTGAAAAGGCACAAGACGGGTCAGAAACCATTCATGATGCTGGTCGATAATCTTTTGACAGTTTTTTGACTAAAAATTTTCTCGACCTTTGAATCTCATCCTGCTTCGGCTATACTCATCCAGCTTGAATAAAATTCAACCAACATAATTAATACTCGACCCAGAACTATTAAAAGAAGGCATTTCCAACCGCATGACAGTTCCGACGTAAGCATTAATTCATCGGGTCGATTTTATTTTAAATCTGATCGACCAACTCCGAACTACTCGAGCAGAATTTTTTTCTCGACCAAAAATTCATTAGCTCATAAGGGGTTATTACATTCTTCCCCCCTAAAAAGAATTCGTCCCGAATTCTCAAAACATAGATACGCACTTTGATGAAAACTGGAGTCGTTGCAACGAGTTTAAGATAATCAGCTCTGGACTTAACCTCATCTTCTTATGTCAAAATAACTAATGGTTTGTTCCCCCAAATACTTGAACTTACAAAATTTTCTGATCCTCCAATCTTCTGATATGGTGCTCACCTATCCGCAAAGAACTTTTAGGATAGGCGAGAATGGCTTGCAAGTTTTCTGGTGTCCAGCAGTTCCTTCGTACTTGGTCTGATATAAGCTTACGCAATATCAGCTCATATATTTTAAAATGCATAATTTAAAGATGCTCTAAGTGAACAGATAACCTTTCTAACTCTGATAAAACTCAGTACTGACCCAAATAACAGATTGCTGATTTTTCGATTTTTCAAAACCGATCATTTCTTTTCTGTGTAGCCACATTCAAGAAGAACCAAATTCATTACTGCAACACAACTCTCGTCAACTGCAGTTTACATACTTCTTTTGTCAGCCTTGAGTATCTAAATACCATCACTTCTGAATCTTCCTATATGCCTTTCTCTTATATCCACAACATGGAAATATGAAACGTTAGGTGATGTGCCATACGTGAAGGTAACATCTCGGGTCTTGTCGATGTCAACTTGATTAACCGTGCAACAATTAAACAAGAACATGCACGATCAATCACGCTAACATGATCGGACCAAGGGTACTACTCTCAAATAGACACACACACACCCATTCCAAGAATGATTTCTCTTACAATCTTCTGTAAATATATGATCTATTTGAGGCCCTCTTCATAAACTTCTGAACAACTCCAACCTCTCTAATGGTCCCCATAACCAAGTCTGGTCCTATTGCTTTCTGATTTCCTTCTTCTACCCAAAAGCTGAGGATCTAAAAGGTTTGTTTATACCACGCTTTATTCACCGATTGAGTACTCTTGTACGACGACTCCAAACTTTCTGAATTGATACATCCTCTGATATCTTAACAACCTTGGTATTTCCATTTGCCTTATGGTCATACCTTTTATTTCATTCATCAATCTCCCTCGGGGTTCACTTAACATCTCTTTTCTAATCATCAATGCTTAACTTCAGGTAGGACTTGGGTTCCTTCTCCTACATCTCCTCTTACTGAATTTGTACATGGCACAATTCTAATACTATCTCTGAAATTCTCTTCAATAAATTCTTCCATGTTTTCCTTAAGTTTCCATTCTTCAGCTGAGTTCCTCAGATATAAACGAGTAAGCCATCTTGAGTACTACTTGCAATCTTGAAGAATCTTCACTCTCTCCTTATACGGCAGCCAAACCAATCACTCCAAATTCAACTTCATGATTCTTGAGTTCCTTCTTAATATCTAAACTAGTTTCCCCACTCCTTAAAGCATAAGCAACCAGATTTCCTTTTCATAAGGCTTCTTTGATTAGTGAAACTTGCATTCTCTCTTCATACTGAAGTGACCTCCAATTTTGATTGTAAACAAACTTCAACAAACTCTAACTCGTGCATCAAATAATTTACTTTATGTTTCTTTAGTTCCCTGAATGCATAAAAAATTACCATCTCGTCTTGCATCACCATTCACCATAACCACACAAGATGCGTCCATGCAATAGTATATAACTGGTTAGGATCATGCAAATCTTAGATATACGTAGACATCAAGCCTGTCGGTTTTGATTGCGTGCTTCTCCAATCCTTTTAACTCTATTACAGGGTCACACCTTTCTCAATCGATCAGCTCGGCGGTTTTATGATTTCTAACTCTTAAACAAACTTCTGATGGTAACTGGCCAATTACAAAAAAAAAACTTAGAATCTCAATAACAGAGATTGGACACGACCATTTTGTAATAGTAGCGCTCTGTTCTAAATCTGCATAAACTCTTTGTTCTAACACTTATTGTCTTAAGAATCTAACTTCCGATTACCAGCAGCAACATTTACTAAATTTTGAAGCGTTCCATCGAACGTCCTTGAAACAAAACTGCACCTTGCGACCGATCTTAACCACTCTTCCAATTCTAGAACTTGATAATTGACCCCTAATGGTCATGTCCTTGAATTAACTATAGTCAAACATAACCGCAAACTCTAGTTCTTCTTTTTTACCACATACATGGGTTCTCCACACCGAAAAGATCGAGGTCGAACGAAACCTTTCTCCAAACAAATCTTCTAATTGTTACTTTAACTCAGCCAGAACCACTTGGCAAGATGCCGAAGCTATTGCAGTGAATCCAGGTTCAGAACATATACTGAACGGGTTGCTTCTAGATGTCGACAATCCTTCCAGTGCCCTTAAACAACTCTTTTAATTCTCTGATTATCGTACAGTCCTCTATACTCTGCTCCTTTTGATCTTCTACTTTCCCAATGATCAGAATAATGAAATACACTACTTCACCTCTTCCCAAAAGGAATTCAACTCTCCAAACTGACATGAGTGATGCTCCAACACGTAGTAGAGTACCACTGTAGCCAATGGTGACTGTTCTTCTCCCAAAGACTTCTTTCCTCAACAAACTTCCCAATTGAGCTCGGTAACTAGATAGCCAATCTCACTTTAGATAGAAACAAACCTCTCTAATGGAAGTACTAAGGAATGGGGATGGCATACGAAGGCCATAACATAATTATAAATGGCAGCCATTACTTCCACGAATAAGAACGGTATACTTGAATTCACCAAAGTGAATCCTCCCTAAAACTATGACACTACTCGGAACTACAACTAAGTGTTGTTCCCGATTCAAACACAATATGGGCGAAATTCTTTTCCATATGAAGGTCTCTCTTATGACACCTTGATCACATGTTCACTTATTTATTCAATCATTCACCATTTATTTTTAAAAAAAAGCATGAAACACACAATGGAATAAGAAGCAAACCTGTGATTGGACCTTTTAGGAGTTTTGACGGTCCAAGAAATTCTAAAAATGTAGGATCTACCCAAATATCCTTACACTTGGGTCGGGACTAATGGCAGGGAAACACGAACAAGTTCAACAACTGGTACCCCTAGGTATAGGTAAAAGGCATCGGGTAACTTCATGGGAAAGGGTAGAATAACATCCATTACTCTTCAGAGGAACGACCAAAGTGGGGATGACGTAAGCGATCTAGGACTCCTTATATTTTAAGAATCACGACCCTACTGTCCTGGCTGAAACTGACCTTCGATCTGAACCTGCTAGCCATTAAACTGTCTAAATGGCACGAAGAATCTTCCTTGGCAGTAACAGCTCTCTTATCATACACATCATACTATATTTTCTCCTCAAAGCACTTAAGCACTACAATCTTTAGTTACTCCAATGGTTTGGGATTAAGTCCTCAAAGAACGTCCTTATGATCTTTAGCTCATCCTCCAATCCATGAATCAGATTCACTCGACCTCAACCTTCTGGTGGAAACATCTCACTGTGCTAACTCCATAAGTGGAATCTCCAACCGGTCCCATGCTTTTGGTAGAAAACACTCCATCTTGAATTCTTAAAATAAATCTGTCTAACTTGGACTAACATTCCTTAAATGATGCTTTAAGACCAACTCACTGCATCCTTCTTGATGTTGTATGCTTCCATATCCTCCTTGCAATCCTCGAGACAATGAGCTACATCTGTCGTCTGCCTCCAATGTTGTATTTGCAATCTTCCTCAATCCAAATTGTACGTCGAACTGTTTAATCATTCCTCGATATCTTGTGCTCCCAACTTCTTTATCCTGTTCAAAAACATCAAGATGTCTTGTTGCAATGGAATGGTGCTGGTGCGTCCATCGTCTTGTAATACGGTCGAACTATCTCCCCCACCAACGCTAAGCTTGAAACACTTGCTGAATCAATCAGGCTTGTGCGGCTATGGTTCTGGTACGTCTCAGCATAAGAAGGAAAAACTTGAGCAAACGGGAAAAACATATGAATCTTGGTGATCATGTGCAGTGAAATCTCCAAAAATGGATCATCACAAACAACATCCACTTTGACATCGATAACACATAGGTCCACATATGGTGTTCGATGTGTCGACTCTGTCCTGTATATCTGTCCAAAGAATCTGTATCCACACTAGAACTTGAAAGCAATGTAGGAAAGGATGACGATACTGACTCCGAGCATGATGGAAATGAACTGAAGCATGACGGTAACAATTCCGAGCATGAAAATAAAAATCCCGAGTAGAACGGTAGGAAACTTGAGCATAAAAATAAAAAAATCGGTAAGTACGCTCCACCCCGGCGAGCTTGTCATGGTGCATCTGCTATGAAAGATAACTGTAAGGTAACTACCCATGACTATCTATCCTAGGATGAAGGAACCAGCCAACATATCCTAGTTATCCTTGCGAATTCTAACTCGAAAAATATTTGAAACAAGTCCCATTAAAGCATCGTATAACCATACCCTGATATCACCTTTGTGACACCCCCGATATGGTCTAAGTACAAGTTGACTCGACGGTCGTGTAACAATAAAACAAGAACATGCACAACCAATCACTAGTAACTTAAACCAAAAGAGAAGCCACAATGTGTACATAAATGATTAACCCGAAGTTCCCGGAACATATCCAGGCACCTTAGGCCAATCGCCTAAGTACACATATCCTATTAGGTACAACCCAAGGTTTTTCAACCCGACTGAGTAATACCCAATAGTTAATTCGTCCAGACAAGGACTAATATAATATGGAACTCGTACTTAAAGAAACATTATATAATACATTATATAATATTCTTTCAAAAGCATCTTACAAAATGTTATAGATTAACCTCGAGGTTTTCGGTCAACAAACTTTATTCATAAGATATATCAAAACTACTTTGCAGGGATAATAAACTACCGCCGGCTAATGTTGTTCCTTCCCGTCCTAGAGTAAAGGTCTCCCGCTACTGGTTACCTGCATCACAAATGAGTCACGAGTAACTACTTTACTCAGTCAGTCTATTCCCGCACCCCAACACATATTAATAGTATTCCGAAGCAATCGACACCATTTGAATGCAGAGGAAATATATTCCTTTATTATTGTATATATATATATAAGGCCTATCATTCCATCGATGTGAATCATATCTTAAACATCACCTCCATGTCACCCGCTATTTCACTCATATATCTTAACCATCACCTCCATGTCACCTGATAAACCACAAAGGCTAACGAGCCTAGTGAGTTAGCATTGCCATCATCCTCGAACGTCCTTATGAACATTTGAGACTGCATCGTCATGCAGTACATGGCCTCCAGGGTGTTACTCCATCATCGTGTCTTCATGACCTTGTTCCATTCGTAGGACCAAGTCACGGTAATGCGGGACTTTAGGGAGAGTGAATATGATAAGAAATCAAATGATTCATACTCAGATACTTAATAATATACTTATATATTAGTACTTGAGAAGAAAGTACTAAGGCTCGGGATAAACCTCAAATAATAATTCATAATATTTCTTAAGTGTTTATAATATGTAAACACTTGCATTTTAATATAGTTCAAGAGACTTACTTATGTATCACCCATAATCATTTATTTTACTCAAGCAACCATCATTCATAACTCATCAGTCATCTATCTAGACTCACCTTTGATTATATGAGATTGGCTAACAAAGACTAGACTCGATCTCAAGCTAATCACACTCCACTTGACTTCTGAATCAGAACGTCCAAAAGGAAGGATCCGGTTGATCCCACCCACTGACCTAAAAAAAGCAGTTCGGTACATAAGATCATTAAGCCAGTAGTTCGGTTTCGAAGAAGAACTTAAATCAAATCTTATCAGCTCGATTCAGGACAAAGCTTAGCAGTTCAGATCAACTCAGACTAGATCAGGAAATGACAATTTTAGAACATAGACAGCTCGGCTCAGATCAGTACTAGAAAAGATTAAATTGAGTTCAATTCGGTTTAATTCCAGTCAATTCATAACAACTTAACTAATGGTTCCATGAGGTTGATGCAAACTTAAACTAAACAAGTCTGACCTTACAAAGCCTTAGACAAATGATCCGTGCAGTAGCTTAACCTATCACCATCCGGTTTTATTCAGACTGATCAGACAAAAAGGGTGAAGGCCTTACCGGTTTTACTTCAGTGATGGATGAACTTGGTAGCTCACTCTCTTCATGCTAAGATCACTCCTTACCGGTTCAATAATCAAGACTGATAAGTTGTGGGACCGATCTAACGGATCTCCTAGACCAGATACAATTTTTCCAAACACCAGAGTCACTGATTCAAAGCACAAGAAGGTTGGAAAGGGTCGTCCGATGCTCAGATCTCTCTTCTGATTTTTCTCTAAATTTTTCTCTTAATTTTTGTCACAGATTTTTCTGTATTCTTTCTCTCTAAACTTTTCTTTCTGGTTTTTGCTCTCTGTTTCAGAACGTCCAGAGGAGAGAAGAAGATGTTTATAGCATAAGAAGTTGCTTCAGATGAGGATTTACTTAACACAAAGCTGGGCTGAGAGTGGACAGGTGGAGAGCTGCTTCATCACTCCCAGCAGCCAAGCTGCCTTCCTTTTCTTCACATGAAGAAAGCTTAACTCAGTCATGTGATTCTCACATGTTCTGGTCCAGAAAGGAAGGCAAGCAAGCAGACAGGCCGCTTGTGAAGATCACCTAATCATTTAAATGAAGCAAACAGCAGGTTGGTGAAAGGCACAAGACGGGTCAGGAAACCATTCACGATGCTGGTCGATAATCTTTTGACAGTTTTTAACTAAAAGTTTTCTCGAATTTTGAATCTCATCCTGCTTCGGATCACTAGATGGCGGATCAATTCAACTTGCCCGTTCAGCAAGTCGGATCAAATCAATCCAGTTTCACCTCGTCCTCGTTAAACTCCCTCTTTCGGTACTTGATCGAACTTATGTTTGTTCGGTCTCGATCGGGATTGACATTGGAACTTTACCGAAAGAACTCGTTTTCTCGAGAAAGGATCGGGTCGATCGTATGAGAGGATAATGGTTAACTAAACACCCAGAGTCACACACCCCATACAAAAGATCCTAACTCTTGGACGACGTCGTCTTAGCAATGCTATTTTGATAAAATCGTAGAAACGCCTAAGTTAGAAAATGGCCCAACGAGGTCTAAAGCTCGGCTAAAGTCCCACTCGCAATTTTATCCAAAAATCAAGCCCAAAATTTGCGACGGTTTATATTTTATTTTGCAAGAAGTGATAAATGTTAGGTTTCCGAAGATAATCATGAAGATTGAGAAAAAAAGGAATATTTCCGCGAAGCGATGAATTCGACCAAGGGAAGAAGTGGAAAGAGCAAACCGCCTCTAGAGGAGTATATAAGGACTTGAAGGGTGATGATGCAGAAGGACACAGAAAATATCCACTCAAAGCAAACATAGCTTAGCACTCAGAGCATTTAGGCAACTTTTAGTTTTGCAGTCTTAGGTTATTAGAACTAGGGATCTCGCCGACAGCTCTCATAGCCGAGGCTCCTACCATGTTGTAAACGCTCATACGCAAATTCATATAAGACATCCATTTTCTCTCTTTTTGATTGTTACTTTATTTTCAATATTTACTTCGTATTCTGACTGATTGACGTGTGGTTTAGCAGATATCTGGGACCTCTGGAAAACTTGGGTTTACCCTGCGTTCCTAATTCAACGAAAATCGACAGTGCAAATTTCGGTTCCCACAGTTTGGCGCTAGAAGGAGGGGGTATGGATCAATCTAACTCTCAGCCATCAACGGTCAATCAAAACATGTCATATCTCAAAAACCAACAACCTCATGACGATAACGTCATCGACGAGAACATTGAAAACACTCCAGCAACAAACGTCACTGCAGTCAACGCCGACGCAAACACTGCAACGTTCGAGGAAGTGAAGAAGATGTTCTCAACCTTTGAGAAGAAGTCGGCAGAACATGAAAAGGTCATGAATTCCCTCGCTAAACAGGTTGAAATCCTCACAGAAAGGAAAAGGGCCATCTTTCCGTGGGGAACAACCCGAATCCGCAGAAGAAGACTCAACTTTGCAAGCCTTTGGACCGGTCTGATAACGCGCAAGGCAAACCGTCTGGACAAAACCCCGACAAAGTGACCCCCGCGCCTAAATGGAAAAACCTGGGAGACCTTCCTCCTATCGAGGAAAATAAAGAAGGAGGAGAAGTCAAATGCGTCGATGTGGAATCTAGCAGTCAGTCCGAACCTACAGGCAAAGACGCAGACATACATCCGCGCCGCACAAGAAGTCGAGCAGCTCAGAACGAATCCCAGCTCGACAACCCTGTGAGCGAAGAAGAAGAAGCTATCTTCTGGAAAGAACATGAAGATCTGGCCAAGGAGCACACTCGGAGCACTCACAGCAAACACCGACAATGCCGGAAATCTGCTAGCAAGAGCTTCGAAATCTGTGATCTCCGTGATGATCTCATGAAAACGATGGCTGAAGTCAGGGCAGTGAAGTCTGAAATCCACCACGCTACTAGCACCGCACCGGAGATCGATCTGCTGCTCAAAGAAGCTCGTAAAACACCCTTTACTACTCGTATCACCGAAACTAGGGTTTCGGATCCTGGGAAGGTCAAAGTGATGCCATACGATGGAACTACTGATCCTAAGGCACACCAACAGGCTTTTCAGGTCACGATGGGTAGAGCCAGATTCAGAGAAAAACGAAAGTGACGCTAGTGAATGCCGCCTCTTCGTAGAGAACCTTCGCGGAGCAGAGCTAGAATGGTTCTCTCGCCTCAGGTGAAACTCCATTGGAAGCTTCCGCCAGCTCTCCTCAGAATTCCTCAAACAATACTCGATGTTCATAGATCGAGAAACCTCCAATGTGGACCTCTGGAGCTTGTCCCAGGGAGAGGAAAAAACTCTCCACGACTTCATAAAATGGTTCAAAACCGTCATGGCTAGAGTCAGCAGGACAAATGACAAAGTCGCGATAGACGCACTTCGAAAAACCCTTTGGTTCAAGTCGAAGTTCAAAAAGTGGATAACTTTGGAAAAGCTGCGTACGATCCAAGACGCGCTTCACAAAGCCACAAATTACATTATCATCAAAGAAGAGACGAGGGTCTTGTCCTAGAAATGGAAGCCAAAAAAGAATGCGTCTAAGGATCAAGGGTCGGATCAGAAATTAAAAAAGAAAAACCCTCGCAACGGAGACGAAGAAATGAAGGGAGCTCATAGCTACGCTATTAACTCCGGATCGGAGCAAGGACGGACAACGGGTAATGCGTGGACCCGAATTCTGAATTACAACAAAAACTCCTTCTGCAACTTTCACAAAACGCGCGGACACTCGAACATTAACTGTAAAGTTCTCGGCGCAAGATTGGCCGCGAAGCTGCTCTCCAGAGAACTCTCAGAAGTCTCCAGCGTAAGTATCTCATACGCGACTCCCCCAAAAACGACAGAACTCCTGAAACGAAGAAACCTTCCCAAGGGGACCAATTGGGAGAAAAACGCGGAAGACGGCAGGATGATAAGGGCAACGACAACAACCATCGCAGGGTAAACATGATCATCGGCGGATCACAATTATGCGGCGACACCTTCTCGGCCATCAAACCTTATCATCGTAAAGCCAAGACAAGCGCGAATTCGACAATCTGTCCCACGATCAATGACCACTCCGAAAGGAGCAATCACTTTTGACGAAGAACAAGCCGGAGGAATCAATCAGCCACACTGCAACCATTCGTAAACGATCTCATGATAAAAGATATCGAGGTCACCATTGTTCTCATAGACACCGGAGAAATTATCGCATACTTCAATATTGAGATGAAACTAGGTCAAAATCGCAAACGGGTAACGTAAGCCGTGATAGTCACCACAAACGGGTAACGTAAACCGAAATAGTCACTGTAAACCCTAAAACCGATAGTATGCCTAGGTCTTGCTCTAAACCCAGCACATTGGTCTCAAATATCTCAAGTCATAGCATCTAACCAATATAAGATCCCAAAACTTTTCTCTTCACTTACATTCGTATGTTCATCGTTTTTGAATACTCACATCTGAAACGAACAACGCACGTAACGATTCTTCAAAGAGTTAGGATACGAGATGATAACTTGTATTTTTCCTCGATATTCACGATACTAACCATACACTATTAAAAAGAAACATACTTCATTAGATAAAAGCCGCATAGCGGCAGAGATTCAAAGCCACACGAAGTCAATCCCGATAATCTATGCACGGCCATACTTGGCCAAAACGAAAACATAAACATAACATAGGGAACACACTCCCATAAAAACACAAATATCCGTCACGGATCTAACTCATAGTTCCTAGACATTGACCTCCCAACCAAATAGTTGCTAATGCTCAGGCGGGTCCACATATTGCTAAACCTCGACGTCCTCTCCCGAAGCTTCAGGTCCAACTTCCTCTAAATCAGGAGAAACGGGAATCATGGCCCAGTGCTCCCAAATTTTCCTCTCTATCTAACGGATCATTGATTACGTGATGGAAAGGTTGGGCAGATGCCTTGACATCAGCGCCTCCTCAGTCTTGAAATCGTATTCGCCTCCCTGCGTACGCCACAAGGCACCCCAGAGCCTCAGCATTCGCGATAGTCCTCAAAGGACCTATACGCTTGCTGGAACTCTCCAAGCACAACCCCAAACTGATCCGAATGATCATTCATGATCGAGGACATATCTCTTCGACCAGCTCTACGCTCACGACGAAGAAGGCGCACTCGCTCCCGCTCGAGATCTTCCTTTCGAAGAAGGCGCACTCGCACCCTTCAAGCAAGAAATTTCCTTTTGGTCATCTCGACTTGAAAATGAGCCGTTTGCGCTTCAAGGTAGCTCACCCTAAGGGGCTCGTCTATCACATGAAGGCTCTGCAAGAAATTATTTTTTGTTTAAGTTAGAGGCAAAATTCTACAAAAAAAATTAAAATAAATGCAAAAACTGACCCCATGCAGAGTCGCGATGCTTCCGTAAACTTTGCCGATCTAACAGGATCTCAGCTGGTCGCAGTCTGACCCGACGAAACGTTAAGAGAGGTGAGATATTAGTCAAGGTTGGACCCACCTCCACATGCCAGCAGCATGGTCTGACTGGTACCACTCCCATATCCAGCGAGGAGATCGTGGTACCATACCTCTGTGGGAATCTCCACCGCATCGTAAGCGACATCACATTCATCGGTGGAAATTTTTTTATTCTTGGGAGACCTCTCTCTCTCTCTCTCCCTCATAGTAGGAATCTCTTATGGGACATATCTCTCAATAATTGGATCCGAGTCTTCGTGCACGACCGTTTGAGGCCGAGCTCGTGCGTGATGATACACAACTGCTGCGCAAACTCACTGCAGAGAAAAATAACCCCAATAGAATGTTCCGCATCAAAGAAGGTCCCTAAAAATGAGCGTGTACGCAGGAAACGGGACAACTGCAAAACAAAGAAATTGTCAGACATCAGTAAACAACAAAAACTAACAAAGTACCCGACCACGATACCCTTGCAACCCCATCTTCGTTTAAAGATAGGGATGCTTTCTTTCGCAACGGAAGCCTTATCTACGTGGACAAAGAAGTAATGTTTGTCTCAACTGTGAAAGTTGGACGTAAATGACTTGATCACCGCCATAAAATTCCTTGGCATGAGACAGTACTAGAGTGGTAGACCCGTACTCTTCGGATACATAAATGCTAGAAGATAGTCAATGATAATGTCCATCCCTCACTCGTAACTCAATACCAAGATTCTGACGAGGTGCTGCAGACCGGCAGGCGAAAGTTGACTCATCGATAAGTCATAGTGATCCAAGAACTGAACTATGACTTCCGGGATGGGAAACCATAGGCAACAATACAAAAGATGCACCTCGTAGCAATTAAAGTAGCCTCGTAGCATGTAACCTCGACAATTCTTGCAAGTTGGGGGCTAACTGTTGGGGTAAAAAAATGGTCACGACGGAATCGATACCTAAAAATTACCGCGGAAAAGTTATCTCTCTTTCAAGTAAAAAGAAAACAAGAAACCGTCGCATCCGAACTCTTCAACTCCAATCGCTGCCTTAGCTGCATCTTCGGTGTCAGGCCAGTCCCCCCATCCAAAGGATTCCAAGATCGACGGGATCGGTAGGAAAACATGCTTCTATTAATACTTACCGATGATTAAAAGAATATCCATTACGAACCCATGTGCTTGTTGCATAGAAATCAGGTTAAGTGCTCAAGAGATTCACCTTATTTATAAAGAAACCGTATATCAATATTAGATTTCTTATTGTTTTCGCCAGCGCCAACTTAGCTAATAGAGAGGTCTTTTTAACACGAGCTAGATGGCATGAAAGTTGTGTTTCTTGTGCCTGTTAAATTCTTTTTTGAGGTCCCCGATCATCTGTGGCGACTGCGCTATTT
>CAJHQP010008221.1:5000-28138 GCA_905132765.1 Moricandia arvensis
GGCATTAGGCTAACTAGAGACTGTCCCGGGCTACGCCCGGGTTTCTTACCTACGAAAAAATAATTTCATTTAAACTATTATGTCATATATAATGTGTATATTATTTATATTAAAAAATGTAAAATTTTATTAACAGAATCAATTTTTAATATTAATACATAGATTAAGCCAAAAAAGATAAAGAGTTTACTAAATTTATTTATGGTTAATTACTTTATTTTATTCCTATTTTTTTTCATTTTTGTATCCTTTATTAATTTTAACACAACTGATTTTTGTTTGACAATATACACAAAATGTTCTTTAAATGATAATTTACGGTTCATTAGACTCAATCTCTTTCACCTTCATCCTTCCTTGAATTTTCTCAAGGTTCGCTCCATTATCACCAATCTTTATCTTTACTACATGTTTTTCCTCCATTTTATATGCTTTTATTTTTTTATACTATTGTTCTACACGACTATACCTAACTTTTCTTATTTAGCTTTCGCAGCTGTTCATTTTAGTTTTTTTCATTCTCTCAACTATCTCCTTGTTTTCTTCTTCCAACCTCTCTCAGCTTCTCTTATTTTTTTTCCTTGGCTTCTCTCAGAGTTTTCACTGCAACACTTACAGTGTAGACGCCGCAAAGAACTTACAATCTTCTCACTAATGTAATCCCAGCTTCTTTATTTTTTTAAAATATATAATATATTTTTATAAGGGAAAATATCTTGACAATGTAATTTTTACTCAACATGGTATTTATATAGGTCATTTTTATCGCAGATTTGTTCAGCGTAATTTTTAAAACTGGTGATAAGCTAACCCACGTATAGTGTAGAGTTATTTTGCAATACTGGAAAAAAGTTGATCAAGCAGCATAATTCAAGTTGTGGCCTCACAACTCAGGGAATTATGAGCATGCATATGAATCAGCAGAGTACACTGGTGAGAATTAATCATGATGAACCAAATTACACGTCTGTTTTGCAAGACCTTTATACAAATGTGAGTAGGGTGTTCATGGACACATAAAATTTCATGCTTTGTGCGAAATGGTAAGCTTTGTACATGGAAAACTCAAATCACAAGCTTCTACCTCGTCTAGAGATTCCACTCCAAAAATCACATTTTGGTGATGTCACTACCAACGCCTTAGTCTATCCCAAAGGTTTGCTGAGGACAATGGAAAGAAAAACAACTTTTTGTTTGGTATCATTTCCTCGCAGGAAAGAAAGATGATGTTTGGTATCATTTCCCAGAATTTGGGGTTTCAAGAGGGAACCCTGATGTGTCATCATTCCATTTGTGGTTCCCGCAGGAGATATAGAAGTGGATGGCATTTTGAATACATACAAAAGGTTCTTTCAGCTAATTGTTGTTCTACTAATCGATGACATCACGATCGCAATAACCATGTTATTTCTTTCTCTCAGTATCCATGTTCTTCATATAAAGACAAGAATTTAAAGTTATTTCCTCTGAAAATATCATTCCGTTAATGCAAATAAGTTGATTCGTTTTACCTGAGATTTCTTGGACGGGAAGGCATTCCATAACCTTACGTTTTATCTCCTGCTCGGTTACAATCATCTGTCCCTCCGGTGAGACGCAAGGTATAAAACTTAGTATGTGTGGCTGTCAGAGCTGCAATCTGAACCCCCACCAGTTGAAGAACATAGTTACTTGAAGTAAGTTTTCACATTTCTAAATTCTCGGATTGTTTCTCTTGATTAACAATCATTTTTTCTGTTTTTGATGCTCAATAATTACCTTATAAAGAGTTGTTAATTCATGACATGTAGACAGTCACACAGTTGTGGATTTGTGTTAAATTTTATTTACTAAAGCTTCCTTTCCCCTGTTTAAATCTGATAAGAGAATTTTGATATGTTTATAAAATCATGATTTTACTTTAACCATTTAAACATTTTTCTATGCAACATTCAAGCCACAATATTTTGGTTATTTTTTACCACACTAATAAATTTTTGATATGCATATTACACCAAAATTGAATAACCGTAAATTTTAGTTAGACTGATAAGGTTGATTTATTGGGTGAAATACACAACTAAAAAGTATATTTATTTGTTTGTTTATATGAAAGTTTATAATTTTATTTGAAAACAGAAAATTAAATAAAGAGACCTGAAAATTAATAAAGCTAAAATCAAAATTATTACTATTATTTATAAATTTAATAGTTGATTTAAAAAATAACCTAATAAGCAAGATTCAATAATATTTAGATGTTATCCTATAAGTTTATTTAACTTTCATTTTGCTCACCTATCTTATATATAATTTTGAATAATATATTTTGTAAAGGAAAACAATGAGATGAAGAATAATGAGGAGCGGTCACGTGTCTAAAAATGTCCTTGTCTGCCCAAACGATCCAACCATCTGCAATATGGGCCACCAAGACCAAACGAAAATTAAGTTTTGAAACCCAATCGAAATATTGTGTGAAGCCCATGATAGAGTGGCAAAAAGAAAAATTGCTATTGGTTGAATTAATTTGATGATGTGGACATCTTAATATACTCTCATATTCCCCTTTTATAATAGTATTTATAAATTTAATAGTTGATTTAAAAAATAACCTAATAAGCAAGATTCAATAATATTTAGATGTTATCCTATAAGTTTATTTAACTTTCATTTTGCTCACCTATCTTATATATAATTTTGAATAATATATTTTGTAAAGGAAAACAATGAGATGAAGAATAATGAGGAGCGGTCACGTGTCTAAAAATGTCCTTGTCTGCCCAAACGATCCAACCATCTGCAATATGGGCCACCAAGACCAAACGAAAATTAAGTTTTGAAGCCCAATCGAAATATTGTGTGAAGCCCATGATAGAGTGGTAAAAAGAAAAATTGCTATTGGTTGAATTAATTTGATGATGTGGACATCTTAATATACTCTCATATTCCCCTTTTATTATAGTATATATAGACTAGATTTTCAACTCGCGCTACGCGCGAGTTTATTTGAATCATTAGTTTTATTTTATTTTATTTTTTATAATAATAAAATATAAATTGTTTATATAATTTTTTTTTATGAATTTGTCTTCAAAGAATGATTTATTATTATTTTATTTAAGTTACATACAATTATACATTTAAAATAACTACTATTTAAATATTTATTTGTTTGTATATGTAAATGAATAAGTGTATTTATAAACATATTTATATTCTTTAATAATCATAATCTAAAGATATATATGGAATATTCGATGCATATTAACTATTTCTACATTTTTATGCAAATTTTATTTTTTATTTTTATTTTCCTATTTGAGTGATATAAGTCATTGTCCCATTTGTGCAATATCTAACCTTATTTTGTATTTACCAAAACTTTACATGAAAATATAATTATTATATACTTATTGTGTACATATATGTATTTGAAATACTGTTATTTATTTTTCAAATGCATATATGATAGTATAATATTTAAGTTTGAATCCTAATAAACATTTTAATGAATTTAAATAGTGTTAAAAAAATTTAGATATAAGAAAAGGGAAATAAATCTATAGAATTTTAACTAAAATTAAATAATAACTTTTGATAAAATAATAATATATAAAGTTCTAATATTAGATATATATATATATATATATATAATTGATCTAGTTACATTATAAATTAATGTTGGGACTATGTTGTTTTGTTAGTTCACATATATATTTTTCCTAATTATTATAAATATGTCGAATTTCATTGTTTTTAGTTTATTGATTAATATTCTTAGATAATATAGTTTCCAATTGACTAATGTATAATGAATATTCTCTATATCTTTGTTTTATGTTTTCACCGAGACTATATTATAGTGTCATTATTATTTGTAAATAGTACTAAATTTTAACGAATTTATTGTGACAATTTTGGATATTTTTATGTTTTCATATATTTTGTTAATGTGAAATTAGGATGTTGGTCTGGTATATTATTAATGTTATATGTAAATTCTATGTGATCAGTTTAAATAATATATAACTTGAATTTTGAAATCATGTATTTTTAGATTCATATTTTCTTTATTCGAAATTTTATGTTCTTTAAGATCTTTTCGCTACTTAATTTTATGTTAATCTTCCAACTAATTAATTTATATATTGGTCTTTTTTATTGTTATTATTCATTTTGTTTACTAAAACTAATATTGATTTCCTTATTATTTTAAAATAATATATTTTAAAATCTTCAATTTTTAAATAATAATAAAATAATGATTTATAGTTTTTGGTGCTTTTAAATAATATATGAACACTCTTAATGATTTATAGCATCAAATTATATATAGTAAATGGAATTGTGAATATTTCATATAAGCTAAACTTTAAAACCACATGTTTAAAATGTATATAGTTAAAATTATTGGAAAATATTGCATTTTAAAATAATTATCATTGTTGTTAGTTATTTTTATGATTGTTTTTGAAAATCTATAGTATATTAAGTTAAATTATATGTAACTTTTATTGTAAATTTACCATATTTTATATTGATATTTTTAAAAATAGTAAATTAAAAAAGTAATTTGTCATAATATGATTGGTTGTTTTAAATTCTATATGAACACTTTCAATAGCTTATAGCCTTAACTTTTACATAGTATAGAACACTCTTAATCTTTAATAGCATCAAATTATGTATAGTAAATGTAATTTGTGAATATTTTCATTAGCATATAACCTAAACTTACATGTTTTAAATTTATATAGTTAAAACTGTTGAAATTATTGCATTTTAAAAATAATTATCATTGTTGTTAGTTATTTTATGATTATTTTTTGAAAATGTATAAGTTAAATGATATATAATGTTTTATATTTGTAAGTTTATCATATTTGATATAGATTTATATTATATTTGAAATAAACGATTTTGGTAATGTTTACATTTTTAGAAATAGCAAATTAAAAAAAATCATAATATAATTGGTTGTTTTAAATCTTATGTGTTATCTTCAATGTTGTTAATTATTTTATGATTATTTTCGAAATATATAATATATTAAGTTAAATTATACGTAATTTTTTTTATTTTTTGTAATCTTACCATATTTTATATTGATTTATATTTTATTATGAAATAAACGATTTTGGTAATATTAACATTTTTAGAAATAGTAAATTAAGAAAGTAAATTGTCATATTTTGATTGGTCGTTTAACATCCTACGTGGACGCTCTCAATGACTTATATCCTCAACTTTTATATAGTATAGAGAGTACACTTTTAAAGACTTACATCATCAAATTATATAGAATAAATGTAATTTGTGAATATTTTGAATAGCATATAACCTAAATTTTAAAAACCACATGTTTTAAATTTATATAGTTAAAAATTGTTGGAAATTATTGCATTTTAAAATTAATCATCATGTTGTTAGTTATTTTTATGATTATTTTCGAAAATTTATAATATATTAAGTTAAATTATATATAATGTTTTTATTTTTGTAAGTTTACCATATTTGATATTGTTTTATATTTTATTTTGAAATAAACGATTTTGGTAATATTAATATTTTTAAGAAATAGTAAATTGAAAAGTAATATGTCATATTATGATTGGTCGTTTAACATCCAACATGGACGCTCTCAATGGCTTATACCCTCAACATTTATATAATATAGATTATTCAAAAACAAAATCACACATAATGTAACACCATTTTTCAAGAATAAATTTAACATTCATTACAAAAAAATATATATATAGTGATGATTTGGTCATGTAGTAGCTGATACAACAACGTAGAGAGGGAACATGCGCTGAATCCCACTATCAGTTGATTCAGCAATAACGGTTTTGATCAATAAGAAATAACTCAAAACCCATAAGTAAACCACCCTTGATGATGTTACGTGTTTCTTAAAAGTGAATCACTCTAGCATGAAATTCATTCTTATTAAACCCTTTTGTAGGATCATCGAAAACCAAAGAAGAAGCACAAGCAACAATTGTGTAAATATTTCTTTTTCTTTTTTAATCTCTCTCTTGGCCAAAGTAAATCTTGAAAAACCTTTGATGTTTAGACAAATATTTATAGTCATCATAATACTTCATATATTAGAAAGTTTCTTATTTTATATATTAAGAGAATTTTCATTTTTAAAAGTTTTAGTTTTTGTTATTTAACATCAATTTTCCATTTTATTTTGGTATAACTGATACTTTGGATTAATTATACTTAAAAGGACATAATTTTGTATTTTAACATAATTTATTATCTTAAAATGTCAATATTACTAAAAATTGTTCATTTAAAAATAAAATAGAAATCAATATCAAATATAGTAAAATTACAAAAGTAAAAACATTATATAATTTAACTTAATACATAACTGATTTTTGAAAATATGACGAATTATTATATATTTTTTTAAATGTTAATATTTCCAAAATTATATTAAAACGAAATTAGTGTTCCATATATAATTTAAACTAACAAAATAAATATTAATATTTTACAACTTGTTTAAAAATGTTAATTGTTAAAGTAAAAAGGAAAATCTAAAGTAAATCGTAATATTAACAAAATATTATTGTCTTTTTAATACATAACTGATTTTTTAAAATATAAAAAATGTTAATATTTCAGAAATTATATTAAAAACGAAATTAGTGTTCCATATATAGTTTAAACTAACAAAATAAATATTAATATTTTACAACTTGCTTAAAAATGTTAATTGTTAAAGTAAAAAAGAAAATCAAAAGTAAATTGTAATATTAACAAAACATTATTGTCTTCTTAAGTATAATAAAAATGTTTAGTAATATTAGTATTTTACAACTTGCTTAAAAATGTTAATTGTTAAAGTAAAAAGGAAAATCAATAATATAATTTTGGAATATTAACATTTAAAAATAATAATATAATAATTCGTCATATTTTCAAAAATCAGTTATGTATTAAGTTAAATTATATAATGTTTTTACTTTTGTAATTTTACCATATTTGATATTGATTTCTATTTTATTTTAAATGAACATTTTTTTGGTAATATTGATATTTTAAAAATAATAAATTAAAAAGATGATTTGTCATATTATGATTGGTCGTTTAACATCCTATGTGGACACTTTCAATGACTTATAGCCTCAACTTTTATATAGTATAATAAGCTTTTAAAGATATTTTGTTAAATTTGGTAAAGATTTAGTTTAGATTTTTTTTGCCTTACTAAGGACGTGTAACCGTGTTTGTAGCAGCGATGAACAAATAACATGCTTGACGTGTAACCGTGTTTGTAGCAGCGGTGAACAAATAACATGCTTATGATTTCTGACTCAATCGGCTGGTATTAATGGCGAATCAATCCAAAGATCTTCTTCATCTACATACGAAATATTTTATATGGAGGAAATAGAATGGAGACTTAGTTATGCGGTTGTGTATAAAAGAAAGTACCCGGAGACCTGATTCCGAAATCTGTAAAAGAAAACATAAGATTTAAAATTAAAGAAAGACATCAGGAAGAGATAGACTTTGCAATTGGATCAGAAGGTTTTAAGGTATGCTAGGATACAACAAAAATGGCTAGATGGAATGTTATTTATGTTGCATTAATGGTGATTCTTTAAATGTTTTGTCTATACTTTAATGAGATGTGTCACGCACCTTATATAAATGACGAAACCACCAAACTATATTTCATGATTGCTAGAATGCTTATTCGCGTTATAATGAAAAGGGTTTTCTGAGGAATTTGTACTAAATGTTTTCTGCTTATTTGGTTGATGTTGTAGAAGCTGGGTCGTCGTGTTCGTCTTTGGCAAGCGAGTGGAATAAGAATGGTGACAAGAGTAGCATTTCATACTTGACCCAACAGATTTTGGCTTTAGAGTGATGATTGAGGAAACATAGGAATGCAATGAGAGGTTAGCTATTCTTAAATAATATAATTGTTAAATAGTTGACATGCTAACATTATGATATGATTTTTGAATTAAAAATGGCAGGTAAAATTTTTTATAACCATCATGTAGTTCTATTAGTTTGTCTTAAAACTACTTGGATGTAAAGTTTTTCTTTTATATAATTAACATTGTCTTTTCATTGAATACAGCTGCTACTAATTGTCCTGTGCCGATAACTCAAAATAAAGCACCTCTAGTTTTCTTGGATGTTAGCATGGACATAATGAACTACCTAGAGCATTGCAGCATACAGTCTGTGAGTGATGGGTTAGACAATGAAATGAGGTTTTTTGGAAGGGGTTATTAATGAAGGCAATCAAGCTGAGGGCGATTTAGATATTAATGATCAAGTGGAGGAAGGGCATGGATACATGTTTGGAGGTATACCAACACATGAGGGAAGCATAATTGGAAAAAGATGACCTCTCCGTTATCTCCGCAAGTTTCCTAATGGAGACATTGATATATCTTCATCATCATCAAGCACATTTAATATTCATGATTCCACATGGTTTGTGATACACGGTGCCCTAATACCAAAAGGTTCTTCACCGGCTGCAAACATTCTCTCAAATATATAGGGAGATGGGGGTTCGACAAACATTGGAATCCATTAACACTAAGAAGGAAACCGAAAATTCAGACACAAATTTACGAGGAAAATGGCACAAAGTTGCATGGAGCTTACCAATTTGCATTTGAGAAAGAATTTCTGAAGTTTAAACTAGTTTAGGTGTGGAAGAGATAAATGTAAGTATATCAGAATCTACTTTGTCAGATATGAAGATCTCGTGTAAACTTGGAAAAGTTAAAAAATCTCCATAAAAGATTTTGGTTGCAAAGTTTCAACGTCAAGATTGTTTTATTATGAAATATAGGCAAAAAGGACAGCATGTCAATGTAATTTAAAAAACAGTGACGAACAATTAAAATGTGTATATACCTAATTACTCTATAATGCTTGTGTTAAGAGTGCAAATACTCAAAAGTAAATATGATATTTTTTGATATAGAATATTTAATCTAATTTAAAAAGTAATTCAATTGATATATAATATAATTAATTAAGTTTTAAATAAATATTTTTTGTATTTGTTATTCAAAGAAAAAAACATGGTTGTCATACAATACCACACTATATTTGGTGTAACACGATAGACATTAGCCAAAAAAAGATCTCACTATAGTATAATGTTTTATGGTGGCAGGTTATAGAGAGAAAATACATTTTCCACATCGTTATAAAGTTATGCGATTTGATTGGAATTTCTCTTATGTAAACAAAAATAATATATGTTAAACATCAAAATTATTTAATTAGCATATTAAACCATCAAATTAACTTTTGTATCGCAAAAATCTTCAATTTTGCTTACTTGTTCATCAAATCAAAATATAAGGTGGCATATTAGGTTTTTAAAAACATTTTTACCTATTTAATAAATAAAATAAATTTAACAATAAATAAAATAGAAAATAAATAAAAATTAGAAAACTTAAAAAAACTATCAAAGTTCATTTTTTAAAAAGAAATCAAAGTAATTTATTTAAATAAAATCTTTAATTATTTTTAATTTATATTTTTAATTGAGTTTATTAATTAAATAAATAAAAATATTTTTCAAATAAAATTGACATGTCACTATATTTACTTCTAAATCCGTTACATTTTTTACTTGATGATAAATATGTTAGGTTAAAGGTTTCTATGATAAAAAATTCATTTTATGGTTTAAAATGCTATTTAAATAACCAGAAGATTTAAAATGTAAGTAAATGCTGATTTTAAAGTTTTAATGTGATTTTTCATTTTTGTGAGAAATATTCCAATTGTTTATTAATTTTAATAATTAAATAATTAAAAAAAATATTTCAAAAATTGACATGTCACTATATTTACTTGTAAATTCGTTACATTTTTTACTTGATGAATCAATATGTTAGGTGAAAGGTTTCTATGATACAAAATCCACTTTATGGTTTAATGTGCTATTCAAATAACTTGAAGATTTAAAATGTAAGTAAATGTCAATTTTAAAGTTCTAATGTGATTTCACTTTTTGTGAGAAATATGTTAACTAGTTCTGTTCAAAAAAAAAGGTAAAATAATTTTCTACGATTATGAAAGGTTAAACAAAAGAAACAAAAATCACCACAATCTTTATCCAGAACTTATTGTGGATTCTCTCATCAATGCAACTTCGCGAACATGAAATTTACATGCAATTTGGATTTTTTGGGTATCCATGATGTGAAGATTGTAGAAAGTATACTATTGGATCGGACTAAAGAAGTTGATAGAGATGAATGACACTTCACCAATAATGAGAAAATATACGGTGATATATGGATATCAAGTGGAACAAGTTTATCCTAAGAAAAAGAAAATGTTACAAGTGTATGGATCCACGGTCTCTCCCCTAAAGGCTTTTCGTTGGAAAATTCGTTGTCCACTAAATATAAAACATTTTTTATGGCAAATAGTGTCATGATGCTTAGTGGTTAAGAAAAAATTGCTAGCAAGAGGGATTCAAGGTGATATATATTGAACCAGATGTAAAGCACCCGAGAAATCAATAAACCATGTTTTTAGTGTCCACTGACGGTTCAAGTTTGGGCACTTTCATGGATTTCATCAAATCCAGACATTTTTTTACCCAATCACATTTCGCAAATATAGACCACCTGTATTGAAGAGTTTCTCTGCATATGGAAGGTCATCAATTTGCATGGATTTTATGGTATATTTGGAAATGACGAAATAACAAAGTTTTTAGCAACATGGATATTGATCCCCAAGATACTCTCAAACTGATAGAAATTGAATCATTAGTTTGGACTGAGGTACATGGTATACTCACACAAAGGGTCAACCAAAATAGGGAGGCGGAGGTGACAATTTTACTTTATATACCGGAAAATGGTGTTTTACGGATGGGTCATGGAAAGTTCAAGAAATTTTCTTGGGGAAAGGTTGATATAGTACACCGGAAGATTTTGATGGCCTTATAGGGGTGAATAAAACCAGGGCGAGTCTTTCACTCATGTAATCAAAAATACAAGAACTCATTTGGACAATGGATTGTATGAGGAATTTACGCCAGTTTCATGTTATTTTTGAAATGGATTGTTCTTAATTGGTAAAGATAGTTTCAAGAACCAGAAGTATAGTCTCTCTTTGCATGTTATTTGGAAGATATCAAGATTCTGAAAGGAAATTTCCACGGAGCTTATTCATATACTACGAACACATAATCCAAGGGCATACAGTCTTGCAGGCAGTGCTAGGCAACAAGTCGTTTGTCGTTCATGTAGAGACAAAGTTATCAACTTAATTTGCAAAGTTTTCATGAGTCTGTTTATGTTGATGACAAAAAAAACAAAAAAAAAAACAAAAAGACAAAAGAAAGATGTTGAGTTCAATTGTTCACCGTGATATGAATTATGAATGCAACGGATTAAATTCAATGTATAAATACATTGAACACATAACTCTTGGAGATTACAAAGGTGATCTGATGGTCTCTCTCTTCTTTGTTTTCTCTGAAATCCTTCACAGGGGAGAGAAAACCAAAAAATGTATAGTTTTTTAATTACATAGTTAGAACTGTGCTAAAGTTTATTGTTATCGTAAATGAGAAAATTTAAATATTAAAAGTTTAACAATATAAATAACAATACATAATGTTCAGAAAAGTAATACAAATTACTGTAGAATAAAATTATATATAAATTAAACTAACAGACTAAAATATTAACTATAACACAATATTTTCATAAAAGTATTAAGCTTTTGTGGTTAAATGTTATATTGTTTTTCGATAAAATAATTAAGTCACTTAGATATTTAAGCAAAGGTAAACTTTTATCAATTTAGTTTTAAAAAATAATTTAGAAAATAGACCTAAAACTATTATCATTAGCCACTCTAATTACTCTTATTCTTCAAAAATTAACAATTATCTACATTTTTGTTATGAAATCCATGTTCTCATCACAAATCCATGTTTTTATTTATCCCAACTATCAATGTACTTTCATAGTACAATTTCATGTTTTTATACTTATATTATGCCCTTAATTTTTACATACGATGATGTTTTTGTTTAAAACAAAATGTTTTGCTGCCTTAGAGCATCTCCAATATATTATTCTATTCTTTTATTCTAAAATAGTGCAACTCCATAATGGATTGAGTTTTAGAGTATCTCCAACCTTACTTCATTTTTTACTCCAAACTCCATTTTTAAGTAAAAATATTTTCAACCCTACTTGATATTCAACTCCGAAATGGAATAATGAATAACGTTACTCCATTATGGATTAATCCTACCCATTATTTCATTTTGGGATTTAAACTTTTTTTATTGAAATGGTCCTTTTAATCTTGAATCTTTTTATTTCATACTTAATTAATATTTAAAATTATACAATTACATGAAAATAAATATGATATTCCACAAAACAATTATTTAACAATTTACATAAAATATGCATAGACAATAAAAATCAAAAATAAAGATAAATAATATAAAATAAATATAATATAAAAGTGATTTAATAATCTGATAAATTGCTTTTTGAACTACCAAAATCCGTGAAGTATCGTTCAAACAGAATATATGAGTTTGTTTATCTTGTGGGTCAACATTTTGATTTGATAACATTTGTATTTGTTGAGCTTGATATATGCACAAACATTTGAATCATGTACGAAATTCAAATTATAAAACAAAATTTTATTTTCTTCTTTTATGCTCTTTTAATGCATAAATATTTTTTGAATTAGGAAAATTGCATACGAAGCAAATTTCACCAATTGAAGTTGGTTTATGTATTAAAAGAGCATAAAGAAGAAAACAAAGTTTTGTTTTATAACTTAAATTTCATACAAGATCTAAGTGTGTATGCATATATCAAGCTTAACAAGTAGAAATATTATCAAATTAAAATGTTAACAAACTCATTTATTTTGTTTGAACAATAATTCACCGATCTTGATAGTTCCAAAAGCAATTTATCAGATTATTAATTTACTCTTTATATTATATTTATTTTCTATTAGTTATGTTCAGTTTTGATTTTTATTAGTGTATGCATCTTTTATATAAAATTACTAAATAATGTTTTGTGGAATATCATATTTATTTTCATGTTATTGTGTTATTTAAAATATTATTTAAGTATGAAATAAAAAGATTCAAGATTAAAAGGATCATTCAATAAAAAGGTTCAATTCCAAAAAAATAGAATAGTGGATAAGAGTACTTTATAAATGGAGTAACTTTAATCACTACTCCATTTTGGAGTTAAATATGAAGTAGGGTTAGATAATATTATCCTTAAAAATAGACTTTGAAGTAAAAACATAGAGTAGGATTGAAGATGACCTTAAGCAAATGTTTACTTTTTATTACCGAGGCATGGCATGCATGTAGTGATCGGATCTTTTGTTTTTTTTTCAAACCTTTGATTTTTTTTTTGTCAACTTTTCATTTTCATTGAAACAAAGGCCCATTAGGCAATTACAAGATGGATCAGGAAATAAAAGTTACAGATCATTAGGGTTTACAAAGAACATAATTTGTTTATTGACCGACTTAGATATAGGTGTGCGGCTTCGGAGATGTCCACTAACACGTGTTCTGGCACACGTCCATCATGCGCAAGCTCGTCTTCTCCGACTTGAAACTTCATTTCCGGTCACCGGAAAGCTTCTCCGCTACTGGATTTACAAGTCGATTCGAAACCCTTTTTCTCTGCCTCAAATCGTGTTACCTTCGTCCACTACGGTTGAGATGCCACGAACTTCAAGGCCTTCCTCCGTCACCATCTGATGAGTTGTCTCTCCACGATCGCCTTCCTTTCTCATCCACAAACTTCATCACCTTTCGACTGGAACGCATCCACCGTTCCCGGTAACCATGAACCGGAAAGTTTTAAAGCCGCCCACTAAGGACTGCAGCATCAAGAAGATGCGATATTACCCAATCAAGAAAACGTGGGTCTGATTGCTTAGAGATCGGTCGGAAAGAACTTGAAACCTCGGAGAGCAACTCTAGATAATCCGATAAAATCGGATCCTTTATTAATTCAACCCCTATTCAAAGAAAAAATAAAATCCTGAAGAACAACTAGGAATTTGGGGTTGAAACACATCAAAAGATCGCTTAAGCGAAAATACAAAATCGATCAGAGATCGAAGCTATATTACAAGGCAAAAGAAACGATTTAATCTCTCCCCCTCTGAAAGATCGATATTTGGTAAGAGGGTTGAGAGAAATATTCTCTCTCTAACGTAGAGAGAGTTTTTCTTTTTTTTTTATCTAAACTTGTTTTTGGTTGTTCAAACCTTTGATTAAGATATCGAATTTCCACTTTTGTGTCATCCTCGCTCAGATATTCTTTTTTGTTTAAATAAAATTTTCAAAATTTGTACTCTCTTCTCTCATCTCATATTCCATATGATTTTCCCGATTTCTTATTATTTACAGCTGATTATGCTTGATGTTTATTTTCATAAGAACTCAATCTTTACTCTTATCTATCTATCTATTGGAAGTGTTCTTATGAGATAAATTAGGGGTGAGTGTCCGGATATCCATTCGGGTTCGATTCAGATTTATTTGGGTTCTCGGTTTTTGAGGTCAAATATTTTAATCCCATTTAAGTATTTTTAAATTTCTATTTGGGTTTAGTTTGAATTTTTGTTGGTTCGGTTCAGATTCGGATAACCCACTTAAATTATTTTTAAACTTTTAAAATTCATTATATACTTTAAACTTGTCAAAATCTATAAACAAATAATATATAACATATAATTTTGAATTACATATGTCAAATAATATATGACATACCTAAAGTTAACATATACATTGGTATGGTTTCAATATTTGGATAGAGAATCAATAGATATTTTAAGTATTTTTGGTATTTTGAGTATACATTAATTATTTTAAACATTTATTTTTGACTATTTGTATATATTTTCAAGTATTTAGACAACTTAAAATTATTTTGGATTTTTTAATATATATTAAATCTAAAAATAATTAATATATGGGAAATTGCCAAAAATATTACTTTTTGTATCACTTTTCAAAAATATCTTAATCACTTTTACCCTTATTTTCTAAGAGTGAAAAACACATTTATAATCCTTAGGTTAATTAATCTAAGACTTAGGGTTTAGAGTTAAGGGGTGGTGTAAGGTGGAGGTAGGGTTTAAGAATTTAAAATTTAGGATTCTAATTAATTTTTAAAAAAAATTGCCCCTTAAAAAGGTGGTATTTTGAAAATGTCTTTTTAATAAAAGTAAAAATGAAAAGTGGTACAAGGAAAGTAGTATTTTTGAAAATTCCCCATAATATATCTAGGTATATAAAACTATTTGAATATATTCGAGTACCTAAAATACTCAGTGCGGGTCGAATTCGATATTTCATTCTTTAAATACCAAACTTTTGAACGTTCAGATATTTAATTATTTCCGGTTCGAATCTGGTATTACTTTTTGGATCGGGTTCAGTTTTTCGGATTCAGATTTTTTGCCCAGCTCTAAGATAAACATTAAGTTTTGCATGACCAGTTCAAGAAGAGTCGAAGCTTGCTCTCAGCAAGTGTTTGGACAACGACTGTTCCCGAACCGTTGAAGCTTCTTGGTGATTTCACATCCGGTGTTAGTGATGAAAATTTTGGAGGCAAAGACGGCTAAAAAGTGAAGCAAATAAATAGAATTAAAATCTTTGTTGATCTTCTGAGTCTTGAGTCTGGAAGCGGTGAGGCACCGGAGTTGGCGGAGATTCCGGCGAAGAGGCAACTCATTGCCCTTGTGTAACATGTGGCTCGTAGCTTCGTTTGATAGAGGACACATGGGTAGACACATGGTCTGTATATGTTCATCCATATCTATAAAGATCGGGCTTCGAGTGAGCTTAATAATTTATTGGACTTAAATTTTGATTCTAACAAAAAATGATATGTTGAACATGTTCCATGCAATGTAATTCATAAATGCTCACATGCATAGGGATGAGAACATGAGATAACTTCTCCTATAAATAAACATAAAAATATTTTGTATGTAAGTAGCCGTTAGATCGAATCGTCCCTAGCTAGTTACGTTGGTGTTAATTTGATGTCCACTGCTTTTTGAAAAAGTAAGAAAATGGAAGATTGACAATTAAAATATTAAGGAGCATTGTGAAAAATTAGATGAATTTCTCAATTAACAATAATTCTCCCAGGATATTAATCATGTATAGTTTCTTCTTAAAATGGACAAACCAAGAATTTCTCAAAGAGAAACTCATTTATTTTTTCTCTTTACTTTTTTTATTGTTAATTTTCATTTATGAAAAAACTTTTAAAAATTCTTATGATAATTATGTTCTAAAATAGGTAGCACATAAGCTTCAATGTACATGAGCTTTACCCTTCAAAACCAGAATTGAAACTGAAAATTTGTGAAAACTTTCGAAATCTCGTTTTCAAAATGACATTCTTAAATACATATTGGAAGCTGGTACTTGTATTTTAGATCACGATATGTTTCAAATTCAATGTTATAAATAATTAAAATATAAAATTAGTTTTGTATGTTTTTATTTTATATAAAATTTAAAACCAACAGTATTAAAATATAAAGAATAATAAATATGTAAATTTCAAAACTAATACGATAAAGTATGTTTGTACACAATAGTTTTAAGAGCTCTTGTACATATATTTAAATATAGTGTGTTAATTATTATGAGATATTTAAAATAATTAATTTGATTAATTGTATAATATTTTATTATAAATTTAATTTATTAGTACTTTCACAATTATAATATGAAGCCAGATGGGTGGATATAAAACTACAATGTTTTAGTATTTTATTTGTATCACATAATTCTTAGCCACATATTCTATAAATCATTTATATATTTTAGTATATATATGCATATACGCTAATAACATGTACTCGAATTTTAATTTATTTTGAAAAAAAAAATTGATACGCTTTCATATGATTATGTTTCTGTATACCCACTTCAGATCCTATGTACCTAGGTTCTAAGCTTCAGGTTGTATAAAAATATATTCGCACTTATTATTTTCAAAAATCATCAGTATTAAGAATTTGTCACTTGAATCCGAACAGTTTCTTTCTTTTTTTTCTTCAAAAGATGATTCTATTACTCAAATATGAGATGGTCTGGGAAGCCAAATCGATTTTTTTCTTCAAAAGATCATTCTATTACTCAAATATGAGATGGTCTGGGAAGCCAAATCGGAATAGAACAACCAACAAAATAAATTTCTCTATGGAAAGAACGAGCATTCCTAGCTAGTACATCTGCAGTTCTATTGTGAAGTCGCGGGATGTGACAAATCTCAAAGTCAGGGAAGCAAATCATCAGTGTTTGAATCGCCTCCATTTCAGTAGAAAAGTTCAGCCATTCCTGTGGCTCTGTTATCATTGCGATAATGTCTTTGCAATCAGTACCAAACCTCTGGCATGAGGAATATTGGAGCATACACTTCATTGCCCATCTAAGAGCCTCTAACTCCGAATGAAGCGATGTCTCTCGCTTGCACAGATTGCGCATCCCCAGAAGCTCAGTTTTCTCCTTGTCGCCCTTCCACACCCAGCCGCATTCATTATACTGATCTGTGGCGGTCCAAGAACCATCCACCATACAAATATTTTCCAGACATAAGGTCTGAACAAATTCGCTTCTTTGGATAATCGGATTCTGATTGATGGACTCGTTAGCACTAAACCACGCAAGGCATTCACTCCCCGCATATCGTACTAGTTCTCTTGGATCTCTATCAATTCCCCTGAATAGTTTATCATTTCGAGTATTTCAGATGTACCAGATTAACCATGGGAAAGCGTCTCTATGTTGATCAACGGAAAGCTCATTTTTCGCTAGAAAAGATAATCCATATTGGCAAAGATACTAGACAATGGAAAAACACTTTGGCCTGAGGGTATCGAAGACAAAGCCCATACTTGTACCACAGGGGGATACTCAAAGATAGCATGTGTAACTGTCTTCTCCGGTTCCCCACATCTGGGACAATAATCGTCGCATCTCAAATGTCTATAATTAAGATTTTTCGTTACCGCCACGTGCCATGTGATTAATTGCCATATAAGATGACACATCTTAGGAGGTGCCTTTACTTTCCAAGCAAAGGCTTGAAGATCAGTAATACTAGGTTCACAAATCTCATTCTCCACATGATTCCTCAAAAGTTTTCTAGCCACCCAGTAACCTGATTTAACAGTATATTGCCCACTCTTAGTATAACTCCAGCAGAAAGAATCGCGGTGGTATGTCTTGCTTATGGCCATAGATCTGATGAGGGAGACATCATCCTTGTCAATATAGTTGTTCAGTAAATTGATATCCCAGTCCTTGGAATCATGATCGATAAGATCACTGACTCTCAAATTTGGATTCAGGATTGGAGCAGACGAGGAAGCCGGCCTGGCTGGTATTGTCGGAATCCATGGATCCTCCCATACCTTAGTATTATGTCCAGAATGGATCTTCTGTCTTACTCCCAACAGTAGTAAGTTTCGTGCAGCTGAAATGCTGTTCCAGACATATGAAAGTCTTGTTACCGACAAAGCACGCAAAGGCGAACTCATCTAGTAATACCTTCCTCTTAGCACTCTAGCCACCAATGAATCCGGAAACCTGACTAGTCTCCATAATTGTTTAGCTAATAAGGCCAAGTTGAATTCATGTATCAGACGAAAGCCTAGACCTCCTTCATTTCGTGGTTTGCAGAGTTTTTCCCATTTTGCCCAATGTATACCTCTCTTAGGTGGGTTTGAACTCCACCAGAACTGTGCAATGGCACTAGCAAGCTTCTCACAAATCTCTAGTGGTAGTAGGAAGGTAGACATCACGTATGTCGAGAGAGCTAATAGTATAGATTTGATTAGGACTTCCTTTCCCACCTTTGGATAACCATCTACCCGTCCACCCATTCACTCTATGCATCAGTTTTTCTTTGAGGAAAGCAAAGAGTTTACATTTGGATCCACTGATATCCTCTGGTATACCCAAATATGATCCCATTCCAGCCTCATTTTGAATGTCGAGCTTATCTTTAATCAACTGCCGAGTTTGGCCATTTATCTTCTTACCAAAGAGTAAGGACGATTTCTCAAAATTGATGCATTGACCAGACGCTTCACCATATTTCCTGAGAACTTTCATTACTTCCTCACATTCACGGGGCTCCGCCTTACAAAAGAACAGGCTATCATCAGCAAAGAGAAGGTGAGATATCGAGGGACAAGCGCGTGTGACACGCATCCCCGTAATCTTCCCTTGATTCTCTGCATGATTAAGAAGGCTAACGAGCGCTTCCGTGCATATAATAAAGATGAAAGGAGACAAAGGATCCCCTTGGCGTAGACCTCTTCCTGGAATAATGTTTCCCCTTGGTTGCCCATTTAACAGTACTTTATACCTAACCGAAGTTATGCAGCGCATAATCCAGCCAATCCATGTATCTGAGAAGCCCATCTTTTGCATTACTGCATGGATGAATGGCCATTCCATTCGATCATACGCCTTACTCATATCCGTTTTTATGGCCATCCTCCTATTCCGTCCGTTGTGTTTCGTTCGCAACGCATGAAACATCTCTTGGGCTATCATGACATTATCCGAGATTTGTCTTCCAGCCACAAAAGCTGATTGTGTTTCAGAAATCAGACCTGGCTAGACTTTTTTTAATCTCTGGCATAGGACCTTTGAGATTATCTTGTAGCTAACATTACATAGGCTGATGGGTTTAAACTTAGCCATCTCATTTGGCCTCTCCACCTTAGGGATGAGACAAATATTTGTATCGTTAAGCCTGTTTGCTATTGTTCCATCAAAAAGGAATTGGTTAACCATAAGGGTTAGATCTTCCTTTACAATGTCCCAATATTTCTGGTAAAAAAGAGCCGTCATCCCGTCTGGACCCGGGGCTTTCTCAGGGTGCATCGCAAACAATGCTGATTTTACCTCCCATTCCGTGACCGGGGCTGTAAGGCTCTCATTAACCTCCCCGGTAATCTTGGTGGAAATCTCTGAAAGAGCCTCGTCAATATTCTCTGGAGTAGAAGTCTCAAAGAGCTCTCTAAAGTAAGAAGTCGCAACAACAACTAAGCCTTCCTCATCTTCCACGACATTTCCATTTGAATCCAGGAGTTGAGTAATCTTGTTTCTTGCTCGCCGTTGTTTTGTTACTGAATGAAAGAATTGTGTATTTCGACCCCTTCTTTGAGCCAGAAATTCCTACTCTTTTGTTTTCAAAACATTTCCTCCGCCTTAAGAGCGTTAGATAATTCCTTTAAAGCCTCCGCTATTTCCTCAGTTGTAGCAGCATCGTCCAAATACATCCCCTCCACTTTCGCCTTTAGTTCCTCCACTTGCCTCCCAGAGTTAAGGTCGTTTTTTCTCCTCCATACTCCAAGCGCCCTGCGGCAACTTGTGATATGATCCATGATATCAGCGTTAGGTGAAAGATGTGGAGATTTCCAGCCCTCCAGTATAACTTGTCGTATTTCCTCTTTATCAGTCCACCTTTTATCAAATTTAAAGGATTTCGACCTCCTCACTTGGTTTTGAGAGAATATTTGCAAGGACTGGACGATGATCCGATCCCCACATTCTCATGTAATTTATCGCTGAGTGTGGAAATTTTTCATGCCAATCCTCATTTCCTACAGCCCTGTCCAATCGACATCGGACAGTGGATCCCCCAGCTCTCTTTCCAACCCAAGATAGCATGTTCCCTGAACATGGAAATTCCAGCATTCCACAATCATTGAGCATTTGTCTGAATGGCAAGAAAGAGCTATCTGATCTAGGCCTTCCACCCACTTTTTCATCATGGCTTGTTATATCGTTAAAGTCACCTATCATGAACCAAGGTCCACTTCTTGTTGTTGAGAAACGCGTAAGACGTTCCCATACTTGTTGTCTTTGTTCTAACACAGGATCACCATACACAAATGTCATATAGACTTTTATTCCATGAATGATTGCCTCTACGTCAATCATTCTGTTATTTGAAAACAAAACATTAATTTGAAATTCTTCTAATGAAAATAAAGCTAAACCACCGCTAAGGCCAAGTGGCTCAACGGTAAACAAACGATCAAATCCTAAGTCGGTTTGAATGTTTTGCAACAAGGACCTATTATTCTTCGTCTCTGAAAGGAACACAAGTCCTGGGCGATGCTTCTGACACATCTCCTTAAGGCGTCGAACTGTGAGGCTGTTCCCGATCCCTCTACAGTTCCAGATGATTGTCTTCATGGCTCCAAGTTGGATGAGTTTTTAGGCCTCATCACTTCCTCTTTTTTCTCCAACCTATCTCTTGTCCTCTTTACACCGTGTCGCCCAGATCTACCAGGACCACCAGACGAATTTGATCCCAGAGGTTTGAGTTGTTTGCTCGGAGATCCTCGACGAAGGAACTCTAGCTTCTTGCTTGGAAAGCTCAATGGAGCATTTCTCTTGGCACCAGCTTTCTGACCTCTCACTGTCTTTTTTACTGATTTTGGCCTCCCTTCCACAACATATAATGGATCCGACCACTTAGATTCAGATTCCAGTAGCTCCTCTCCTAGAAGGTCATCCTCACTTGGCACAAAGCCCGCCATGCTATCATCTTGCCCATCCAACTCCATATCATGCAAAGCCCCAATGATCTGATCCCCAGTGATCTGGTCCTTCTTGTCCTCCGGCGCCAGAGAAGGAGAAAAAGAGAGTGCACAAGCTGCTCCCTTAGATCGGGTAGTTACATTACTTTCCATAGGATTGTCCACCACTGATGGGGTCACAATCTTACTTGCTACCATCCTCCTTTGTCTCACATCGCCACTCTTCTGATAGGCAGCCTCTGGTGAACCAGGGGCAACTGATTTTTGTTCATAAGGAACAATATCAAGTGGGCCAACAAAACTCTTCTGACGAGAAACCCCAAGGCCCATAACTCTACTGCGGCTCCTCTTATCATCCTCCATTGTCGCCTTTGTTGGCGATTTGGCTCTCCATCGCTGCTTGGGTTTGCGCAGATACGGTTCAAATCGGCCTCCTCCATATCTGTTACTTCTGTAATAATCATGTCGACTCCTGTCAACTCTAGCCATACGACCCTCCCCCCGTGTATCATAGCTATCTCTAGAGCGAGATTGACTCTCATGGGGGCGCTCTCCTGAGCGATTTCTGTCTATCCTCAATATACCCAAGGTCTGATCATTCTGATGTCGCCATGCAGATCGATTCCCTTGAAAGTTCACAAGTTCCTCATTTGTTGCAGACTGCTGAGCATGCCGCACCGCCGGAGCCTGAACTCTGGAGAAGACATCAGAACGCTCACTTGGCTGCTGGAGCCTGTTGTGGATACTGACAGAAGGGCAGTATCCTTTCTCATGAGAGAGCAATCCACAGATGGTGCAATGCTTGAACAGCATATCGTATTTAATCTCAATAGTGACTTCATCCCCTTGAGGAGATTGAACTTTCCTCGAGAATTTTAGTGGTCGACGTGAGTCTACCTGTATGAGCATACGACCCTCAGATAGCTCCAAAGTATCAACAAATCCAATTCTCCCACCAATATTCTCAAATTCCTATCAGTCCATAAGTGCAGAGGGAAACCAACCAGTTGCACCCAGAAGAGAATCACCCAAGGATAGTCATCATGCACTATAGGTTCCCATCTGACCAGCACGAACATACAAAAGTTGAAATGGAAAGGACTCTGCCAAAGAACAGAGTTGAGATCTTCCTCAGAACTGAAGTTAAAAAGGAACTTCTCATTTCCCAGATCATTTATTGTAATTCTGTCATGTAAGCCCCATTGTGACGGCATTGTTTGGATGTGATGGCATTGTTTGGAGAAGCTTCTCCACCTTTTGTTTCCTCGGGTTTAAGATTTTGCCAATGAGAGAAAGCTTGAACTCCTTAATAACAAAAGCATCGTCGTGATCTGTGAGTTTTATTGGTTCATCGTCATCTTCGTATAGCAAGCCCTTGCCTTTAATATCTGCTAAATGTGCATACTCCATTTTTGATGAGGATCCCATATGAGGAACACACAATCAGTACAAAGTCCTATGAGACGATGCCGGGATCAGATTAATAACAAATATACATATGTATAAATGCTTGT
>CAJHQP010008222.1:0-28123 GCA_905132765.1 Moricandia arvensis
TTTAAGTCAAGTCCTTATTCCCTTAGCCATTGGGAGGTATGAAGATGAAGTCTTGTGTGATGTGTTGCCTATGGAAGCTGGTCACATACTTCTTGGAAAACCTTGGCAATCTGATCGCCGAGTTATCCATGATGGCTTCACCAACAAGCACTCCTTTGAGTTCAAGGGACGCAAGACCATTCTGGTTCCCTTGACACCTAAGGAAGTACAACAAGATCAGATTCAACTCCAAAAGAAGAAGGAGATTGATCTAAAACCGGCTGGAACTAAGCAGCCAAACTTCTATGCTAACATGGGTGATATCAAAAGAACTCTCTTCTCTAAACAATCTGCTATTTTACTTGTGTTTAAGGAAACTCTTTTGAACCTAACAGATTCTACACCGGTGTATCCGAGTGAAATGGTTTCTATTTTGCAGGAGTTTAAAGATGTATTCCCAGAGGACAATCCCATTGGTTTACCACCTTTGAGAGGGATTGAGCACCAGATAGACTTTGTTCCAGGATCTACACTTCCAAACCGTCCAGCATACAGAACCAAACCGGTTGAGACCAAGGAGTTGCAAAGACAAGTAGAGGAACTCATGGAGAAGGGCTATATCCGAGAGAGTTTGAGCCCATGTGCTGTACCAGTGCTCCTAGTGCCTAAGAAGGATGGTACATGGCGAATGTGTGTTGATTGTAGATCAATCAACAACATCACAGTGAAGTATCGCCATCCTATCCCTAGACTTGATGATATGCTTGATGAATTGCATGGTTCTTGCATCCTTTCTAAAATAGATTTAAAAAGTGGTTATCATCAGATTAGGATGAAAGAAGGAGATGAATTGAAAACTGCATTCAAAACTAAACATGGATTATATGAGTGGTTAGTTATGCCATTTGGATTAACCAATGCACCTAGTACATTCATGAGGTTAATGAATCATGTTCTTAGGTCATTCATAGGCATTTCAGTTGTAGTATACTTTGATGACATCTTAGTATATAGCAAAAACTTAGAAGAACATCTAGAACATCTTAGGGCTGTCCTGAATGTTTTAAGAAATGAAAAGCTTTATGCCAACTTGAAGAAGTGCACCTTTTGCACGGATAACTTGGTTTTCCTAGGCTTTGTTGTGAGTGCAGATGGAGTTAAGGTCGATGAGGAGAAGATCAAAGCCATCAAAGACTGGCCGAGTCCAACCACAGTAGGAGAAGTGAGGAGTTTCCATGGGCTTGCTGGGTTCTATAGGCGATTTGTGAGAGACTTTAGCACCAAGACTGACGTGATAAAGAAGGATGTTGGATTCAAGTGGGGAGAAGCACAAGAGAAGGCTTTCCAGAGCCTAAAAGAGAAGCTTACTCAATCACCTCTTCTTATGCTTCCTGACTTTACTAAAACTTTTGAAATTGAATGTGATGCCTCAGGAATTGGAATTGGTGCTGTATTGATGCAGGATAGGAAACCTATAGCCTACTTCAGTGAGAAGCTTGGAGGAGCCACTCTCAACTATGCAACCTATGACAAAGAACTCTATGCCTTGGTGAGGGCATTACAAACGTGGCAACATTACTTGTGGCCCAAGGAGTTTGTCATACACACTGATCATGAGTCCCTAAAGTATCTAAAAGGGCAGAGTAAGCTTAGCAAGAGACACGCAAGGTGGGTTGAGTTCATTGAGACCTTCCCATACGTGATCAAGTATAAACAAGGTAAGGAGAACATAGTTGCTGATGCACTATCTCGGAGGTATGTTCTCTTGACCACTCTAGATGCTAAGTTGCTTGGATTTGAGCAGATAAAAGATATGTATGATACTGACCATGATTTCAAGGAAGCTTATGCTTCTTGTGAGAAGTTTGCTGCAGGGCATTACTTTAGACAAGAAGGCTACTTGTTTTATGACAATAGGTTATGTGTGCCTAACTGCTCTTTGAGAGATCTTTTTGTCAGGGAATCCCATGGGGGCAGTCTAATGGGACACTTTGGGATTGCCAAGACCTTAAAAGTTTTGCAGGATCACTTCTATTGGCCGCATATGAAGAAAGATGTGGAGAGAATCTGTGGGAGGTGTGCTACTTGCAAGCATGCCAAGTCCCAAGTCCAATCCCAGGGTTTGTATACTCCTTTACCCATTCCACACCATCCCTGGAATGAAATTTCCATGGACTTTGTTGTAGGATTGCCTAGGACTAGAACCGGAAAGGACTCAATCTTTGTTGTTGTTGATAGGTTCTCTAAGGTGGCACATTTCATAGCATGTCATAAGACTGATGATGCATTGCATGTTGCTAACCTGTTCTTTAAAGAAGTTGTTCGTTTGCATGGCATGCCTAGAACTATAGTTTCTGATAGGGACACTAAGTTTCTTAGTTACTTCTGGAAGACACTTTGGTCTAAGCTAGGCACTAAACTGTTGTTTTCTACTACTTGTCATCCGCAAACTGATGGACAAACTGAAGTGGTTAATAGAACCTTAGGAACAATCCTGTGTGCATTCATTAAAAAGAACTTAAGGACATGGGAGGAATACTTACCACACTGTGAATTTGCATACAACCATGCTATGCATTCTGCTTCTAAGTATTCACCTTTTGAGATTGTTTATGGGTTCAATCCCACCTCTCCTTTGGATCTAATGCCTTTACCTGAGTGTGAAAGGATCAGCCTAGATGGCAAGAAGAAAGCAGAGATGGTCCAACGAATCCATGAGAAGGCTAGACGAAACATTGAGCAGAAAACCAAGCTTTATGAGAAGCAAGCCAACAAAGGGAGACGTGTGAGAGCCTTTGAAGTAGGTGACCAAGTTTGGTTGCACCTGAGGAAGGATAGGTTCCCCAACGAGAGGAAGTCCAAGTTGATGCCAAGGGTTGATGGACCTTTCGAGATCATCCACAAGATCAATGACAATGCCTACAAACTTGATCTCCAAGGTAAGTATGATGTATCAAATAGCTTCAATGTCACTGACTTGGCTCCTTTTGCTGTAGATGAACCTGATTTGAGGACAAATCCTTTTCAAGAGGGAGGGGATGATGTGATCATGGACCGGATCACTAAGGAGAACAAGGAGAGTCTAAATGAGCCACATGAAGCCACATTGCACCAGCAGCCTGGTGATAATGCTCTAGCCATTCCTGAAGGTCCCATGACTCGTTCCAGAGTCAAGAAGCTTAAAGAGAATGTTGTTGGATTACTCACTTCACATCCACAACAAGAAATTCTTGGACAAGGTCTGATCCGAGATGTCTTGATCACAATTCAAGCCATCTCTACATCAAGCTGAGTTAGTGTCTAGGCAAGACATGGGGTGCGTGCTCTTTTCCTTGCTTTTGGTTTTGTCCCACGAGGTTTTCCGGAGGAAGGTTTTTAACGAGGCCACAACTTGTCTTCACATCACTTAGGCCCTATTCTTGGTCCAAGGCTAAAGAAGTTTACATTTTTATGTCATTTAAAAGCTTATGTTAAAGTTAAACTATAGTTTCCTTTTTGCTTATTTCCGAAACCCTAGAGAGCATGTTCTCGGTTTCTCTTTATTTAAATGGGTCTCTAAACCCTATTGTACTCATCAATCCTTTAATCATCGAGTATTCTTTTCTTCTTGACGGCTCTCTCTCTAAGACAAGTTGTCGAGTTCTTCTGGTGTGTAGTATCCAGGAAACCTAAGGGTGTTTGCTTGGTGTGTTATATCCGAGTTATTCATCTAGGAGTATCAAGAGATCTTATCATCCCTCTTGTGTCACCAATCGATCCACAACCTTGAAGAACTTGAGTCTCTGATTCGTTCTTGCAAGGATCTATCCACTCCCATCAACCAAATGGTGCGACCTTGATCAGCTTCAAATCTATGCTCTGGAAGCCAATACACGTATTAGAAAGAATATGGGCCATAGCACAGCTTAATGGGCTTACTGGAGAGCTTATTGGCCTTATTCATGAGGTATTGGACCGACAGAAAGTTATGGGCCTTGATGAGGCCTTTATAAAGATAGGAATGACTATGGACCAACATGGACGTCTAGTATTCAACCTGATTGACCAAGGAAATGATGGAAGGAAGCTGGTTGGACAGGAAATGAAATGGATGGTCTGGCATGATCGAGAAATGGACCAGTCAAACCGACATGGCCGAGAAATGAGTTGGAAATGGAAGATGAAGAACCAGAGCTGGAAATGGATTATCAGGAGTATTTTCATCATCCAAATGAGCTTAAGGAGGTACTTGGTCGTCGCAGAAACAAGATGGATTGAGCCCAAGAAAGAGTTGTTCGAAAAAGGCCTTTATCGGCCCAAAAAGTGGAAAGACAAGCCAGCTTGGATATGATTGGGCCAAGAAGATTAAGCACGTCTAATATGGTTTATTTTAAGTTTATTTTTGATTTTTATTAAGTGTAAACCAATTGCAATTGGGTTTAGGGTTAGTAAACCAATTAGGAATAGGTTTAGACTAAACCAACTTGGTTTAGGTTTAGGTTTTTTTTTTAGCTTAGGATTTCGTTTTCTTCTTTCTTATTTATGTAGCCACGAGCCTCCATGTAAACAATCAACCATTATTCAATAAACTTAAGCTTTGGCTCAGACAAATCGTCTCTTAGGAGACTTCTCTATCTTGTTCACGTTGGTGAGCAGTTTTATATCACACTAAAGAAGAGTTAACCCTTCTGTGATCCATCCTAGACATCAAGCAGGACGCCCCTGTGTCTCAGGAGTAGCAAAGCATCCTTAGAGCCTTCCACAGCTTGAAGGAGAAGACCATCATCATCATCTATCATACACCCACGCCCCCTTCAAGTGATCCAGGGAGAGACAGCCATTCCAGGGCCGTACCACAAAGCTCCTGAAAACCTATTCTCACTTCCGCATAATCTCTGTCAAAATTTCTCTTCAAAAACTGCCTTGGATACATCTCTTTATCCACTGGTCCAAAGGTCTTCCAAGAGGGAAGAAACTCACCAGAACTCAAGATAAGGGAGTATACCAGTCTGTGAAACTCAAGGAAGCTCCAGAAAAGTCAAGCAAGCTTCATCCAAGATCAGTTTCTGATCCAGTTCTTGCAAAACCAGTAGCAACACTCTTTTGTCCACTGGTCCAAAAATCTCCAAGATGGAGACTGAAACTAAAATGGCGACTCCAGAGACTTCAAGGGGTCCAAAGAAGAAACCAACCCACCTCCTCTTGTCCAAAATGCTGAAGAAAACCCATGGAGAAAATTATTGTTGGAGCAAAGTCACTGAAAAATCATCAAAGCTAGGCTGTTCAAACTATTCTCTGGCCAATAAAGCTGAAGTTTATTCTGTGATCCCTAAGACCCTCGACCAGCAAGAGGATAGGAGGGGTTTGAAGTGTATCCCTGCCAAGAAGGAGGGAATCAAGGAGAAGAGGTGTTGGACAGTCAATCCACACCTCAAACAACTTCTGTGTCACTAAGCCCCCATGGGGTGGAGGTTCAAGAAACCAGCTCAGGTTCTTGATAAGCTGTGCCTCCTTAAAATAAAGAGAAGAATCCCATGAGTTCAGAGCCTACAGAAGATGTACATTCCTGACCATGGAGAGATTGCCCACTTCCCAACAACACTTTGGACACTGATTGTGTCCATTAACTCCCAAGATGGTAGAGAGGATGATTGGTGCTGTGGAGAGATTGCTCAAGAGGTCTTACCTAAAGCCAAGAGGATGAACATGAGGTTCCTCAAGAGAGAAAGGCCACAATTCAAGCCAAGAGGCTGTGGTCTCAAGGTGTTGGCTGTCATTGGCTCTCAGCTTCAAACTTGACCACATACTCTCATTCTCAGGTCAAGCTTGAGGAGGGGTGTTAAATGAGAAGCCAATGCCATATTGTTCAAGCTGAAGCAAAGGAAATGAGTGGAGTTGAAAAGGGATACTCTTGGCTAAGCAAAGAGAAGGCAATTCACAAAAAGATGGCAGCTGACTCTTTGCAAAGTCCCCCTATCAAGTCAGTTCTACAAGTCACGTTGCAAAGCCATTCTGAAGAAGGATGAAGTGAGGAATTCAAGTGAAAGCCAGGAGGGAAGACACTCCTCATTATCATCCCAAAGACATGTTGGCTTGATCTCAACCCATGAAGAAGGTAAGAAGGAAGAATCAAGGGGGAGACAAGCTGTAAATAAGAAGAAGGCTCAGAAGGAACCAAGTTCAGTGTGAAGCAAGGAAAGGAGTGGCGTGCCTTACTTGCCAATAAAGTTGTGAATCCCTAAGCTGGATGCTTGTACTCTTTTTCCCTATAATTAGGTTTTTAATGAGGCAAGTAATCTCAGTTCCAAGCTTGCCCAAATATTCTTATGGTCAAGCTTGAGGGGGAGTGTTGGTATAATGAAAGAAAGAGAAGAGGAAGAAAAGATGGTTGAAGAAACAATCTGGTTCAAGCAGACTTGACTTGCAAGTAAAGATGAAGGTTGTCCATACACCACTTGACCTAACCTGACTTGCAAGGCAAGGAAGGTGTTTGGGAAACTCTTGGACGTGGCCAAAGCTCCAGAAACCTAAGGATACTTGGTTTGAATTCAAATGGAAGGAGCTGGTCTGATTTGGACAAGAAAATATCACATGTGGTGCATAAGAAGGACTGACCTGTCACTATCACACAAGGCTGAATGTGCCCTCTTCCTCCAGTCACTTTCTCTTCCTCTGGACGTGCCAGACTGTCCATGCCACAGCCTGCTCCTTACCAGTCAGCCTCAGCCAGTCCTGAACCTGCTCTGATCTCTCTTTCTCTACAAAATTATTTATTTAAGTTTTCATGTTTTATTAGTAGTTTATTGTGTTTGTAGTTTTTTTTGTATGCTTTGGCTATATATAGCCCCCATGTATCACGAAATTTACTAAGGAGAATTGAGCCTCCTCCTTCATTATTCTCTCTGGTTCATACTCTCTCATACTCAGAAACTCTCATAAACTCTCCATAATCTCTCATTCTCTCATACAAGGCAATTCTGCCTCATACTATTGTCTCTCATCCATTCTCTTGTTTTCTCTCAACAAGACTCTCACACACTTTCATTCTCACCATATTCTCTCTATTCTCACAAAGGGCAGAAGAGTTCAAATGAATTCAAATGGAGAGAGGGGGGGACCATTCTTCACCTCTGCCCTTCTTCAGACTGCTCCAGACCCAATTGTTTAATATTTTCTCTGCTCAACTTGTCTGAATTGTTTATTAGTTGTTTTTGTTTTGTTTGCCTATTAATAGGCATGTACTCAGAAACTAATCTAAGCAAGGAAAACACTTTCCTCTCTCTTTATTCTCTACCTACACGAATCCTCTCTTCTCTCTCTTGTTCTTCAGTTTGTTCATCATGTTCTTCCATTAAAAGCTCTCTGAATCTCTAAATTTACATGGTATCAGAGCCATAAAAGCTCTTGAAACCTTATTCTTCCTATTATCTTTCATTTCTTCCGCAAACTTACTCTGTTTCATCTATTCCTCTGTTTCATCACTCTGTTTCATTACTCTGTTTCATCACTTAGTTCATTTCGAAATCCTTGAAACACTCTATTACCTGCTGGAAAAGAGAGATTCAAGATGGAGAACTCAAAACTCGTGACTATTCCAGTGACCTTAACTGGTGTTAACTATCTGCTGTGGTCTTGACTAGCCAAGACAGCACTTGGAGGTAGGGGCTTATGGGAACATGTTTCTGTTGGAGAAGCCCCAACAAAAACCGTCCAAGATAAAGATGGTGTGGAGAAGGTGGTGACTGTTGATGGAAAATGGGGTCAAGAGGACTTCATGGTGATGTCCATTATTCAAAACAGTCTGGAACCATCTATCTTGGCAGCTTACTATTACTGTGAGAGCTCCAAAGAGTTGTGGGATACACTGCAAAAGGTGTATGGCAACATTTCAAATCTGAGTAGAGTCTTTGAAGTCAAGAAGGCTATTAACTCACTTCACCAGGAGAGCATGGACTTCAATCAACACTTTGGCAAGTTCAGAGCATTGTGGGCTGAGTTAGAAATGTTTGTACCAAGCACCCTGGATCCAAACGTTCTTAATGAGAGGAGAGAGCAAGACAAGGTCTTTGCTTTGCTTCTTACTCTAAACCCAGGGTACAATGATCTCATCAAACACATGCTCCGGGCTGAGAAGCTACCAACACTAGAAGAGGTTTGTGCTCAAATCCAGAAGGAGCAAGGCTCAGTTGGTATCTTTGGAGGCAAAGGCGACTTGGTCTTAGCAAACCAAGCTGAAGGAGTTGCAAACAAAGGTTACTTTAAGGCTGAAGACAAGAAGGTCTGGATTTGTGACCATTGCAAGAAGAAGGGTCATGGGAAGGACAAGTGCTGGCTTCTCCACCCTCACCTCAAGCTTCAGAAGTTAAGGACTCCTTACAATGATGCAAGAGCCAACTTCTCTGGTGATATGGGTGAGCCATCTGCTCCAGGAACCATGCGCTCCTTCAATGGACTTGGACCTGGTGAGGGAAAGGCCTTAGCATCCAGTAGCTGCTCAACCTTGAGGACAACTCAAGATGAAGTCATCAAGCGTTCTGACATTGAGGCTCTCATCAAAATCCTCAAGGACAACTCTGGTAACACCCTTGGTACCTCTTTACATGCTTCAAATAGTGGTATCTCCTTGAATGCCTTAGCTGGTTCTGAATTGATGCGCCCCTAGGATGCTCTTTGGTGGTGCGACCTTGATCAGCTTCAAATCTATGCTCTGGAAGCCAATACACGTATTAGAAAGAATATGGGCCATAGCACAGCTTAATGGGCTTACTGGAGAGCTTATTGGCCTTATTCATGAGGTATTGGACCGACAGAAAGTTATGGGCCTTGATGAGGCCTTTATAAAGATAGGAATGACTATGGACCAACATGGACGTCTAGTATTCAACCTGATTGACCAAGGAAATGATGGAAGGAAGCTGGTTGGACAGGAAATGAAATGGATGGTCTGGCATGATCGAGAAATGGACCAGTCAAACCGACATGGCCGAGAAATGAGTTGGAAATGGAAGATGAAGAACCAGAGCTGGAAATGGATTATCAGGAGTATTTTCATCATCCAAATGAGCTTAAGGAGGTACTTGGTCGTCGCAGAAACAAGATGGATTGAGCCCAAGAAAGAGTTGTTCGAAAAAGGCCTTTATCGGCCCAAAAAGTGGAAAGACAAGCCAGCTTGGATATGATTGGGCCAAGAAGATTAAGCACGTCTAATATGGTTTATTTTAAGTTTATTTTTGATTTTTATTAAGTGTAAACCAATTGCAATTGGGTTTAGGGTTAGTAAACCAATTAGGAATAGGTTTAGACTAAACCAACTTGGTTTAGGTTTAGGTTTTTTTTTAGCTTAGGATTTCGTTTTCTTCTTTCTTATTTATGTAGCCACGAGCCTCCATGTAAACAATCAACCATTATTCAATAAACTTAAGCTTTGGCTCAGACAAATCGTCTCTTAGGAGACTTCTCTATCTTGTTCACGTTGGTGAGCAGTTTTATATCACACTAAAGAAGAGTTAACCCTTCTGTGATCCATCCTAGACATCAAGCAGGACGCCCCTGTGTCTCAGGAGTAGCAAAGCATCCTTAGAGCCTTCCACAGCTTGAAGGAGAAGACCATCATCATCATCTATCATACACCCACGCCCCCTTCAAGTGATCCAGGGAGAGACAGCCATTCCAGGGCCGTACCAAGTGGTATCGGAGCCACTTGAAGGTTAGGGTTTGAAGTTCTATCCTAGGAGCACGAAATCTATCCAATACCAAGCAGATCTTCCATGAATTCTTTTGGAATCAATAGAAACAATGAGAAGAAGGCTGAGAGCAAAGCAACAAAGGAGTTGTTGCAGAGAAGAGAAAAAGTTTTCCAGATTCCACCCTTCTATGGAGAGTTTGATCCAGATACATACTTAGAATGGCAAAAGGAGATGGATTCAATCTTTAACTGCCATAGACGCACAGCAGAGAAGCAGGTTCAGCTAGCAACTACTGGATTATGTGGATATGCACTTGACTGGTGGTATCAGACAGCTAACACTAGGAGACAATATGGAGAGCAACAAATTTCTTCTTGGTATGAGATGAAGATTGTCATGAAGAAACGGTTTGTAGCCAAGAGGTATGGGCAAAGTGATTTGGAAAGGATGCAAAGCACAGCTAGAGAAGCTAAAGGACGTGCTAGGACATCCAGAGATGAGCTAAAGTCCTACTATAGTCGTGAGGAACAGAGAAAGCTGCAGCTACATGAAGCATATCTTGATGAATTGCAAAGCCCACAGCTCAAGAAACACCTCATGAACATGATAGATCAATCACTCACTGCTGTGATGAAAAACCCACAACACATGTCAGTCCCACGACCAGAATCCAGAGATGATGAGCTAAGTTGTTGCCAGAAGGAACTAGCAGAGAAGAAAGAAGAAACTGCAGCAAAACAGGGTGAGATAGAACAAGAGTTTGAATCAGAACCAACCACTCTTTGTCAAGCAGACAACTGGGACACCCACCTGAATCAAGAGGAGATATCATCAGTTATATATGATCACGTGCATTTTCTGAACCAAGCTGAAGAAGGAGTCCTTGATGGATCACCTAAAGCTCATGAATTACAACTTACAACTATGGTTGAAGAAGGTGATATCATTGAATCTTTTCTTGTGATCTACTAACAAAACCTCCTGTATGGATTCAGATCAGCCTAGTGGAGCACCTGAGGTTTTTTAAGGGGCTGCAACACCTTGTTTTCGAACCAGGAGGAAGCTTGTGTTTGCATAACAGCATTAACAACAATCTGATCCAAATAGCAGCCGCATTGAAGCTTGACTTGAAAGGGTTATTGCATGAACAGAGAGAACCAATGCTCGTTTCTGGTTTATCCAAGCTGAGATTACGTTTCCAGAAGTCTAAGATCAAGGCTTTTGTTTGGTATCAGTGGAGAGAAGCTCAATCAGAAGCAATGAGATCTGAACTAAACAAGGAGCAGAAATTGCTTGCTCTAAGTGTTACTTGTAATGAGCAGAGTCCAGTGAAGCCTCTAGGACGTGTGAAGGATTTACAAAGCTTTGTGTTTGAGCCTGGAGGGGAGATAAACGTGCACAAGAGGTTTAACAACACCATGTTCCCAAGAGAAACAAATAAGCTGAGATTCGACCATCTTTTCACCCTTGAAGAGCTGGATTTGAGGACAAATCCTTTTAAAGGAGGAGGGAATGGTGCGACCTTGATCAGCTTCAAATCTATGCTCTGGAAGCCAATACACGTATTAGAAAGAATATGGGCCATAGCACAGCTTAATGGGCTTACTGGAGAGCTTATTGGCCTTATTCATGAGGTATTGGACCGACAGAAAGTTATGGGCCTTGATGAGGCCTTTATAAAGATAGGAATGACTATGGACCAACATGGACGTCTAGTATTCAACCTGATTGACCAAGGAAATGATGGAAGGAAGCTGGTTGGACAGGAAATGAAATGGATGGTCTGGCATGATCGAGAAATGGACCAGTCAAACCGACATGGCCGAGAAATGAGTTGGAAATGGAAGATGAAGAACCAGAGCTGGAAATGGATTATCAGGAGTATTTTCATCATCCAAATGAGCTTAAGGAGGTACTTGGTCGTCGCAGAAACAAGATGGATTGAGCCCAAGAAAGAGTTGTTCGAAAAAGGCCTTTATCGGCCCAAAAAGTGGAAAGACAAGCCAGCTTGGATATGATTGGGCCAAGAAGATTAAGCACGTCTAATATGGTTTATTTTAAGTTTATTTTTGATTTTTATTAAGTGTAAACCAATTGCAATTGGGTTTAGGGTTAGTAAACCAATTAGGAATAGGTTTAGACTAAACCAACTTGGTTTAGGTTTAGGTTTTTTTTTTAGCTTAGGATTTCGTTTTCTTCTTTCTTATTTATGTAGCCACGAGCCTCCATGTAAACAATCAACCATTATTCAATAAACTTAAGCTTTGGCTCAGACAAATCGTCTCTTAGGAGACTTCTCTATCTTGTTCACGTTGGTGAGCAGTTTTATATCACACTAAAGAAGAGTTAACCCTTCTGTGATCCATCCTAGACATCAAGCAGGACGCCCCTGTGTCTCAGGAGTAGCAAAGCATCCTTAGAGCCTTCCACAGCTTGAAGGAGAAGACCATCATCATCATCTATCATACACCCACGCCCCCTTCAAGTGATCCAGGGAGAGACAGCCATTCCAGGGCCGTACCACTTTGATGCTCTGATACCATGTGAGAATAGAGAGAATATGGTGAGAATGAAAGTGTGTGAGAGTCTTGTTGAGAGAAAACAAGAGAATGGATGAGAGACAATAGTATGAGGCAGAATTGCCTTGTATGAGAGAATGAGAGATTATGGAGAGTTTATGAGAGTTTCTGAGTATGAGAGAGTATGAACCAGAGAGAATAATGAAGGAGGAGGCTCAATTCTCCTTAGTAAATTTCGTGATACATGGGGGCTATATATAGCCAAAGCATACAAAAAAAACTACAAACACAATAAACTACTAATAAAACATGAAAACTTAAATAAATAATTTTGTAGAGAAAGAGAGATCAGAGCAGGTTCAGGACTGGCTGAGGCTGACTGGTAAGGAGCAGGCTGTGGCATGGACAGTCTGGCACGTCCAGAGGAAGAGAAAGTGACTGGAGGAAGAGGGCACATTCAGCCTTGTGTGATAGTGACAGGTCAGTCCTTCTTATGCACCACATGTGATATTTTCTTGTCCAAATCAGACCAGCTCCTTCCATTTGAATTCAAACCAAGTATCCTTAGGTTTCTGGAGCTTTGGCCACGTCCAAGAGTTTCCCAAACACCTTCCTTGCCTTGCAAGTCAGGTAAGGTCAAGTGGTGTATGGACAACCTTCATCTTTACTTGCAAGTCAAGTCTGCTTGAACCAGATTGTTTCTTCAACCATCTTTTCTTCCCCTTCTCTTTCTTTCATTATACCAACACTCTTGTGATGTGATCATGGACCGGATCACTAAGGAGAACAAGGAGAGACTAGATGAGCCACATGAAGCCACATTGCACCAGCAGCCTGGTGATGATGCTCTAGCCATTCCTGAAGGTCCCATGACTCGTTCCAGAGTCAAGAAGCTTAAAGAGAATGTTGTTGGATTACTCACTTCACATCCACAACAAGAAAGTCTTGGACAAGGTCTGATCCGAGATGTCTTGATCACAATTCAAGCCATCTCTACATCAAGCTGAGTTAGTGTCTAGGCAAGACATGGGGTGCGTGCTCTTTTCCTTGCTTTTGGTTTTGTCCCACGAGGTTTTCCGGAGGAAGGTTTTTAACGAGGCCACAACTTGTCTTCACATCACTTAGGCCCTATTCTTGGTCCAAGGCTAAAGAAGTTTACATTTTTATGTCATTTAAAAGCTTATGTTAAAGTTAAACTATAGTTTCCTTTTTGCTTATTTCCGAAACCCTAGAGAGCATGTTCTCGGTTTCTCTTTATTTAAATGGGTCTCTAAACCCTATTGTACTCATCCATCCTTTAATCAACGAGTATTCTTTTCTTCTTGACGGCTCTCTCTCTAAGACAAGTTGTCGAGTTCTTCTGGTGTGTAGTATCCAGGAAACCTAAGGGTGTTTGCTTGGTGTGTTATATCCGAGTTATTCATCTAGGAGTATCAAGAGATCTTATCATCCCTCTTGTGTCACCAATCGATCCACAACCTTGAAGAACTTGAGTCTCTGATTCGTTCTTGCAAGGATCTATCCATTCCCATCAACCAAAGAGCATCCTAGGGACGCATCAAGTGGTATCAGAGCAACTTTGGTTGGGAAGTGCTCGTTTTTCTCTCTTATTGTTTTTGTTTCATCTGTGTTTCATCTCTATCATCTTGAATAAGCAGTAGATCTAATCTGTTTAGGGCTGCTCGAAATTCAGAGAGATTAGACAAGGTTTAAGAGATTTTCCTTTTTGCTTGCGGAAACCCTAGTTGTTAAACCCTAGCCGCACAAGTTGTCTTTTTCCTTTTAGATCACTTTGTTTCATTTGTTTAACTTGTTAATCACCTTGAATACGAGTAGATTAAGGTTGTTTAGGGTGCTAGACAAGCTTAGAAAAGTTTAAACGAAACTTAAAGAATTTCCTTTTTACTTGAATCGGCAAACCCTAATCTCCTTTTTGCTTGTAGCCGATTATCCTTTTTGCTTTTTTCTTGCAGCAGAAGCTTTAGGTTGTTTTATCCTTTTTCCTTTTTGCTTACCTCGTTACCTTGAACCCTTTTACTGGTTATTTTGTTTACCTTGTGCAGGAAGCATGGGATCCGAGTCTGAAGAAGAAGCTGCACTCGTTAGGAAGAACAAGCTTCTCATGGAGGCTATGTCGGCTCAACTCAATCAGAACATGGTAGCAACCATGACCGAGATGATGAGGACCAACCTCAATGACATACGGAGAGAGCTCAGAGAAGACATCAGGAGAGCTACTGGTCAAGTTCCAAACCGAGAGACTAGGAGAGAAGAGAGACCTCATGCAACTCGCCAAGAGCATGCCAGTTATGAGGAGACTGACAATGAGTATGAACACCTCAGTTCATCCTCAAGACAAAGCCAAAGAAGACATAGGCGTGTCCAAGAGAGAAGAATGAACCAGGGAGATGAGTTTGCTGGTTTGAAGATAAAGATACCCCCATTCCATGGCAAAGCTGATCCGGATGCCTACCTTGAGTGGGAGAAGAAGATTGAGCTAGTCTTTCAGTGTAAGCAGTACACCAACCACAAGAAGATTCAGATTGCTGCTACTGAGTTCTATGACTATGCTCTAAGTTGGTGGGATCAGTACATCACAACTCGTAGAAGGAATGGAGAGGAACCAGTTGAGACTTGGACAGAGATGAAGTCTATCATGCGCAAGAGGTTTGTTCCAAGTCACTACCACAGAGACTTGCATCACCGGCTTAGGAAACTTACCCAAGGCTCAAGATCAGTGGAGGAGTATTACCAGGAGATGGAGTTGCTCATGCTAAGAGCTAACATATCAGAAGACAGAGAAGCAACCATGTCAAGGTTCCTATGTGGTTTAAACCGAGAGATACAAGACAATGTTGAGATGCAACATTATGTGGAGCTTGAAGAGATGCTACACAAAGCTATTCTTGTGGAGCAACAGCTCAAGAGGAAGGGACATTCACGCAGCCACTATGGCTCTAACCGGTTACACAATACCAAGGAAGAGAAGACACCTTACCCTAAGGAGTCTAAGCCGTTCCAGAAGGATCACAAGCCCTATCCGAGAGAAGAGACCAAACCAAGCAGTGCTTTTGACAAGGGCAAAGGCAAGGTTGAAGCCTCTAGTTCCAGAGCTCGTGATGTCAAGTGTTTCAAGTGCCAAGGAAGAGGTCATTACGCCTCTGAATGTACCAACAAGAGAGTCATGATTTTGCTGGAAGATGGAGAGTATGCCTCAGAAGATGACATCACCGAGTCTGACCAAGAAGACACTGAAGAAGAACATGAAGAAGGACCAGTCCAGGGGAAGCTCTTAGTAGCAAGAAGACTTCTAAGCTTGCAAAATGGTGCGGCCTTGAATAGGAAGACCTCGTCCCAGTCACACTTGAGGGATGATGGGCGGATCCTTGAGCCTGAGAAGCTCCAGGACGTTGGATGATCTTCACCATAGAGCTATGGACTGCTCTAGAGTTGTTTAGCGACTCCTGAGACACAAGATAACCCTGCTTCATGTCTAGGATGAATCACAGAAGCTCACGCAACCTTGTGTGACAAAGAAACTTGTTCACCACGTGAACAATGAAGGGAAGTCCCCAAAGGGACGAATTTGAAAGCCAAAAGCTCTGATTTTTATTAAAAGAATGTGTAAGTTACAATATGTGCTGCTTTTGTAAACCCTATCCTAATTCGAAAATAGAAAACCAAAACCTATTTCTAATTGGTTTATAAAACCCTAACCCTAATCCTATTCCTAATGGGTTTACAAATCCCAAATACTACTCCTAGTTGGTTTACTTAAATAAGAAAAGCCCAAATACACTAAATAGTACAATTCGACCAAGTAAAGCCCATGGTGGCTTATCCTTGCTCTTTATGGGCTTATAAGGCCTCTTCTCAGCCAATAACACCTTATGCACGTCCATGTTAAAGCCCAGCTCGTCCTTGATGTACTCCTGGTCCAGTTTGCACACAAAGATATCCTTCTTGATCCATGTAACACTCTGCTCCATTATCTCTCTGCTCAGATCATTAAAGCTTCTATACATCCCAGTACATTGTGTCTTGATCACTCTCCTAGCTGCTTCATAGTTGGTCTTCAAATCCCTCAGTTTGAGGCTGGTCAGGATCGCACCATCTCCTCCTCCTTCAAAAGGATTTGTCCTCAAATCCGAACCATCTAAGATAAACACATTCATATCCATCTCCTCATACATTGCTCTGGCTGTAAAGACTCTTAGCAAACAAGACATCTCAGAAAGTAATGCTGGCTCTTCATGAATGACTAAGAACGTTGTTTCACACTCTGGTGGACGCACCAATCCCATATGGTTTAGAATAAGCAGATTCCAGCCATCTCTCAACCCTGTTCGATCCAAACTCAATGTGAATCGTCTGACATGATTCTCCTGATCAGGAGGTCGTGTACATTGATCCCCATACTCACTCTTGAGTCTAGGACCGTCCCTTGCCTCTCTAGGGTCATCCCTGGTCTTTCCAAACTTGCCCACAAGATAAAAGTCTGATTGTAAAATGAAGAACTCGATTTTGAACTTGTCTTTTCTGGATACACTTGCTTGTACCATTGAGTGCGTATGATACAAGCTCTCCCAAGACTTCATATCAGCATGAATCACGTGTTGTCTTGGTCTAGGATGGTGAGGCCAAAGCTGCAAGTCTTTGAGTAGTTCATGTAATTTGGACTTGCTCTCTATCATCTTGTCTTTGCTGCTGATTTGAGCTACACTACCAACTCCTCCTTTAAAAGGATTTGAGCTCAAATACTGCTCTTTAAGGATGAAATTTTCGTGCATACTCAGCTCTGTTGTTTCTCTTTGTACCAGAATGTTGTTATTGCTCTTAAACTCACATAGCTTTCCTCCTGGTTCAAAGATAAAGTTGTGCAGCTTCTTGACAAGCTTTACGTGATCCATGAGACTGAATTTAACACAACCAAGAGGGCTGGTTAGAGAATAGTCAGAAGCAAAACTAATGAATCCACCTTGTTCAATCAAAGTCTCAGATGACTCCTTATGAACTACAAGCGCCGCATCAAGTTTTTCTTCTTCTTTAGCCTTGGTTAGGTCAAAAATATGACCACACAAAGCTACTGGTACGTGATCCTCTTGCTTCAGATGATTGACTGCAAGTTCTCCTTGACAAGGAGTAGCCAATGCTGGTTCACTCTCTGGTTTCTTCTCAGGTTTCTTCTCAGCCGTTTGTGAGCATGGCTTAGAAGTTTGTTTTCCTGTTTTCCAGACTTTGTTTGTTGATACCTCAGGAACTAGCTGGATGTTTTCTTTTGCTCCTTTTGAAGCCCTAGACCAGCGCCCAAACTGATCCAAAGCAAGTAACTTTGTCTCCTTGGACGTTTTTAGGTCAGACCTGTTCCACCTTTGCTTGCTGCCACGTTCTCTCATGATTTGGTTGAAGATCTCGCCTGCTAGGCCATCCAGTTGCTGTTCACTAAAGATCAAGGTCTGGCCGGTTGCAACTCTCTTTCCTGTTGCTTGTTGTTTAGCCTGATCTTCCTGATTTCTGTAAGAAACCATTGAAGATTGCTGGATAGATGATGGAATTCGTGATCCTAGTTGAGGATCATCAAACCCTAAACCCCCAAGTGGCTCTGATACCACTTGGTACGGCCCTGGAATGGCTGTCTCTCCCTGGATCACTTGAAGGGGGCGTGGGTGTATGATTGATGATGATGATGGACTTTGCTAGAGAGCTATGGATTGCTCAGAAGCTGTTTTGCTACTCCTGAGACACAGGGGCGTCCTGCTTGAGGTCTAGGATGATTTCCACGGAAGATCAACCTCCTTAACAATGGAAAGTGTTCATTATAGAACAAAGTAACCAGATCTCCTCAGAGAAGAAACGAAAGAAAAAGTTTATTGCTTGATTGAATGATTACAAAACGTGAAAGACTGCTTATAATGAATAAAATAAAACCCTAAACCTAAACCAAGTTGGTTTTGGTTTTGTCTAACCCTAACCCTAAACCCAATTGCAATTGGTTTACTACTCTGAATCGAAAATCCTAATTCTAATTGTCTTTGGTTTGCTGGTTCAAATTAAGTACAAATTGAAATCACATTAAACCAACAAGCTGGTTCTTCTTGGCCTTCCCCTCCTCCTTCATGATAACCCACGACCTTAGCTGAGTATTGGAGTGTCTCCTGATGAGATTTGGATCCTCCACGTTCTGTTGTAGCAAGACATCTTCTCTTCTCTCTATCTAGAACCTCATAGATCATTCCAATGAGACCTTGAAATTGTCCATTAAGCTGCACCATGATCACTGGTATAGCTGACCCATACATTGTTTTCAATCCATTGAGTTTATGCCTGAACAGGATCGCACCACTTAACAACAGGAGATAACTTGAAATAGAATTAGACAGATCAAGAGACAAAGCAAACAACAAACGCAGAAAACATAAAAGATTGAAGAACACAATCTCTACTCAAACCTAATAGCAAACGGATCAAACTTGTAACGTAACCAGCAAGGATTCGAAAGGGTTCTTATCAAAACGAGATCAAATCATGCAGTATTATCCGATTTCAACAGAACACAAGTAGATCTATCAATACTAGACAGGATTAAGAGCAGATCAATAATAAAAACAACAAGAACAAACAGATCGGATCGAAACTTGATAAGGAAGATGAACAGATCAACTGTCAAATCGAAACAGAACACTGATCAATCACTTTTCACACGAGAATATAGAAAGAAAACAATCAGATTCGTGATCAAAACACTCAAAGTTAATAGATTTCAACAACAGAAACACAAATCTGGCAAAACACAACAGAATATGAAAAGACAAAAACGAAAATTTGTGAGAAATTGAATACTTCCCTTCCAGAGTTGCTCTGATACCACATAATACCATCCTAGGAAGGCTCAGGGTCTGGGAAGAAAGATCAAGGGATAATCCTCGCGAGAATGAATCAGAAGACTCGAATCCTCCAAGGCGAGTGGGATGAATGGTGACACAAGAAGCTGCGGAAAGTCTCCTTGATACTTCTAGACTGAATTCTTCGGATATGACACACCTCAGAACTCGATCCTTAGGCTGTTGGATATTACACACCAACAAAGCTTCAACTCGTCCAAAGACAAGAGAGAAGAGAGAAAAGGGTTTTCGATAAAAAGACTGCTTATTTTAGAATGAGGGATGCAAGGGTTTAAATAGAAACCAAGGAACACGCTCCTTAGGTGTCAAAAACTTAATAACATAAAAACTATAGATTAAACATAACATAAGGTAAATATATAGAGTATTCTTCTTAGCTTGGACCGATATTAGCACCTAGGAGATGTGTTAAAGCAGCTTGTGGCCTCGTTAAAAACCTTCCTCCGTAAAACCTCTTTGGGACAAAACCGAGAGCAAGGAAAAGAGCACACACAAGTACTTTTCCTAAGTACTAAATCAGCTAGATGAGGATATAGCTTGAAAGGTGATCAAGGTATCTCAGATCATCAAGCTTTGTCCAAGACCTTCTTCTTGTTTCCATACAAGTCTAAGTAATCCTCTAATGGCTCCATTTAGTTTCTTGATTCTAGAATGAGTCATGGGGCCTTCTGGAATGGCTAAGGCATCTTCATCAGCTGGTTTGTCCATGGGTGCATTCCTGGATACATCATCTTCCTTGTTGAGCTGGTCCATGCTCACATCACATTCATTGGTGCATTCCATGATCACATCACAAGGTATCTCGGATCATCAAGCTTTTTCCAAGACCTTCTTCTTGTTTCCATACAAGTCTAAGTATTCCACCAATGGCTCCATTTAGTTTCTTGATTCTAGAACGAGTCATGGGACCTTCTGGAATGGCTAATGCATGTTCATCAGCTGGTTTGTCCATGGGTGCATTCCTGGATACATCATCTTCCTTGTTGAGCTGGTCCATGATCACATTACATTCCTTGGTGCTTTCCATGATCACATCAGATGCTCTAATGAAGATACTCTAATAATAGAATGAAAAGAAACAGAGTAGACAAGAGTGAAACAGAGAAAACAGAGTAACTGGAAAACAGAGTAAATGGAAGAACAGAATGGTTTTTGCGGAATCTAAAGAGTTTAGGAGCTTAAAGCTACGATACCATGTGAGAATAAGAGATTATAATGTGTAGAATGAAGAACAGTGAAGTATTTGATGAAGAATGATGAAGAACAAGTAGAGAGAGAGGATGGACGAGTTTGAGAGAGAGAGAGTGTAATCAGAATGGGAGAATCATTCTCCTTAGTGAAAGACTGAATAGAAACAGAGTATAAACGGATAGAATAGAGTTTGAGAGAGACTAGAAGAGATTTGGAGACTAAAAGATTGAGACTTGGTTAAGAAACCATTTCGAGTATGAAGAACATGAAGAACACCTAAAGAGAAATAAGAGAGACTCGAAAATATTGCGTGATTGATTAATGAGAGGGGTTACAAATATATAGAAAAGGTTATGGCTGTGCTTAACGGATACAATATAAGGTTTCAACCTAAGCATGTGGAGTCAATCGTCTTGGGCGCGCCTAATTCAAAATACTTGGACCAGAAGCTCTACACGCTTGATTCCTTTGGCATCTTGACTAGATGCTTTAGGCCAGCCTGTCCAGACGCGGAGTGCTCCTTATCCACAAGGTTCAGTGCACTTGGACACACGGAAGGAAGGAAGGGAAACCTTATCCTCGCGGATGTAACTTCTCTGGCTTTACCCGGAGTAACTTTGGTCGACCCAAAACTTACTTTTGGTCGACTATGGTTGTACGGCCACTTGTACGCCCACTTGTACGGCCTGACCTGTACGGCCTTGTACGAACACCTTCAAACTTCTTCCTCTTCATCCCATAAGTCATTTCCAGCACTCTTCATAGATCATAACCCCATCTCTTATTTGGTTCAACACTCCCCCTCAAGCTTGACCATGTGGAACAAGTCAAGCTTGGAATGTCATGAGATCTTCCTCATTAAAAACCTTTCCAAAGAAAACCCTCTTTAGGGATAAAACCTCAGCAAGGAAAAGAGTAAAGACCTCATGACGAGGGGATTAGTTGCACCTAGTAAGGTCAATGAGTCCCAACCTCTGATGGATGGACTCAAGTGTTTTCTGTCTCGGAGCCTTGGTAAAAACATCAGTCAACTGATCCTCACTCCGTGTGTAACAAGGTAGGATCACTCCTTGAACTATCATTTGCCTCACCTTGTGACAGTCAACTTCAATATGCTTGGTTCTCTCATGGAACACCGAGTTGGAAGCAATGTGGATGGCTGCTTGGTTGTCACAATGCATGGTCATTGGTGTGGCCTGATCATTCTCCAAGTGCTTTAGAATCCCCTTGATCCAAACTAGCTCATTAGTCAGCTTCAACATGGCCCTATACCCAACTTCTGCACTCGAGCATGAAACCACTTTCTGCTTCTTGCTCTTCCAAGTGACCAAGTTCCCACCAATGAAGGTGCAATATCCTGTTGTAGACTTCCTATCAGCTCGATCTCCTGCCAATCCGCATCACAGTATCCTACCACCTCAGTGCTCCGGTTGCATCCGATCCACACTCCTTGATCAGATGAGCCATTCAGGTACATCAGGATCCGGTTAACCATGTTCCAATGGTGCTCCTTTGGTCCTTGCATATGTTGACTCACCTGGTTCACAGCAAAGCATATATCAGGCAGTGTAATGGTCAAGTAAATCAACTTACCAACAAGCTTTATGTAAAGCTTGGCATCTTCAAATGGTTGATTATCCTCAATCTCCCCCTCACGTGGAATCTTGTACCCATCTTCTAAGGGTGTTTTCACACACTTCCTTCCAAGCCTACCTGCATCTTTAAAAAGATCAAGTGTATATTTCTTTTGAGAAAGGAACAAACCTTCCTTGGATCTACATATCTCAATACCAAGGAAGTATTTCATTTCTCCCAAGTCTTTAATCTCAAAAACCGACTTTAGAAAGTCCTTAGATGATTGAATCCCAACCTTGTCACTTCCTGTGATGATGATATCATCAACATACACAAGAAGGACTACAATACCTGATGGAGTGGTCAAGGTGAAGAGGGTGTGGTCGAGCTCAAACTTCTTGAAACCCTTCCCATTGAGAGTAGTGCTCAACTTGGTGTACCAGGCTCTAGGAGACTGCTTTAGACCATATATGGCCTTCTTCAGCCTCAGGAAGTTTCCATCTTTAACCAAATGCTCAAGTGATAGGATCCTAGGGATCTATCTGAAGCAAAGGCGGCCGAGCTAGTATCACGAACAATCTCTCCCACGTGAAGGAGTGTTGGGCAAGGAACGGATGGGGTGAGATGGATGAAGGTAGTGATGAAGAATGGATTCGTCTCTCAACTGTTATGGATTGCAGCTGAGATGGATAGAAGTTTCTCTTGGAATTCAAGGAGAATTGTAAGAGGAACGGATTCGAACTTGAAGAATCAAGGTAGGCGATTTCTTGCTCAGAAACACACAAAGGCTTTTACGTCAAACTTGGCTGCCTCACAAGAGAGAGACCACGCCATACTTATAACAGAAGAAAACAAGGGTTTTCGCCAGCCAAAACAGCAAGGCATTTGAAAGAAAACAACAAGTCTTTTTTAAAATAAAAACAACAAGGCGTCAACTAGAACAAGGATGTGGTGCCATTTATACCAAGTGATAATACTTAGTAATTTTCATGTAGTGATGAGCCTGCCTTGTTTAAAAACTTGATGAGGAACCTCCTACCTTCCAAATCATCACCAAGGAAAAGAGTACAGAAATCACCACTTAGTTACTTAGTGGTTATCACTTAGTTCTTCTGTCATGAGGGTAGTCAGGTTGAAGAACTCTGGTTCAGCTTCGTCTGGATTGATTCCTTCCATTGCGATGAGTGCATGAGCTTCCTTAGCTAGCTCTCTTGCTCTGGAACGTGTAATTCTCCCCACGGGTTCTGGCTCAGCTTCTTCCAGGCTAGTCATGATCACATCATCCTCTCCCTCTTGAAAAGGATTTGACCTCAAATCTGAATCTGCAACAAAAGGAAGTAAATCAGAAACATTGAACGCATCAGATACATTATACTTCCCTCGAAGATCAACTCGGTAGGCATTGTTGTTGATTCTCTTGATTATCAGAAAATGTCCATCTACTCGTGGCATCAGCTTGTTCTTCCTCTCAGCTGGGAACCTGTCCTTCCTTAGATGAATCCACACCAGGTCACCTTCTTCAAATATCATCTCTTTGCGTCCTTTGTTTGCATGTTTCTCGTACTGCTTGGTCTTCTTCTCTATATTCTCCTTAGCTTTCTCATGTATCTTCAAGCCTTTTTCCTCCCATCCAAACTATACCTCTCTTTCAAAGGCAATGGGATCAAATCTAGTGGGGAACAAGGGTTAAAGCCATAAACTATTTCAAAAGGAGACAATAGGGTAGAAGAGTGCTTAGCGTGATTGTAGGCGAACTCAATATGGGGTAGACATTCCTCGCATGATTTGAGGTTGCTTTTCACCATTGCTCGCAACAGAGTGGATAGGGATCGATTCACCACTTCGGTTTGCCCATCTGTTTGTGGATGGCATGTAGTCGAGAACGATAGCTTCGTTCCTAACTTTGCCCGTAGCGTGGGCCAAAAGTGACTCAATAATTTGGTATCTCTGTCGGAGACTATGACCTGAGGCATGCCGTGTAGTCTCACAACCTCTCTGAAGAATAGATTAGCCACGCTAACAGCATCGTCGGTCTTGTGGCAAGCTATAAAGTGAGTCATCTTGCTAAACCTGTCTACAACCACAAAATTTGAATCTCTATCATTCTTGGTTTGAGGTAAGCCTATCACAAAGTCCATAGAAATATCTGTTCAAGGATGAGATGGAATAGGCAGAGGAGTGTACAAACCGTTAGGTTGCACCTTACTCTTGGCATGTTTGCAAACAGCACACCGTGAACAAACCTTTTCAACATCTTTCTTCATATGGGGCCAATAGAAGTGGCCTTGAAGGTCGAGTAATGTCTTGGTGACTCCAAAGTGTCCAGCTAGGCCTCCAGCATGTGTGATGCGCCCCTAGGATGCTCTTTGGTTGATGGGAATGGATAGATCCTTGCAAGAACGAATCAGAGACTCAAGTTCTTCAAGGTTGTGGATCGATTGGTGACACAAGAGGGATGATAAGATCTCTTGATACTCCTAGATGAATAACTCGGATATAACACACCAAGCAAACACCCTTAGGTTTCCTGGATACTACACACCAGAAGAACTCGACAACTTGTCTTAGAGAGAGAGCCGTCAAGAAGAAAAGAATACTCGATGATTAAAGGATTGATGAGTACAATAGGGTTTAGAGACCCATTTAAATAAAGAGAAACCGAGAACATGCTCTCTAGGGTTTCGGAAATAAGCAAAAAGGAAACTATAGTTTAACTTTAACATAAGCTTTTAAATGACATAAAAATGTAAACTTCTTTAGCCTTGGACCAAGAATAGGGCCTAAGTGATGTGAAGACAAGTTGTGGCCTCGTTAAAAACATTCCTCCGGAAAACCTCGTGGGACAAAACCAAAAGCAAGGAAAAGAGCACGCACCCCATGTCTTGCCTAGACACTAACTCAGCTTGATGTAGAGATGGCTTGAATTGTGATCAAGACACCTCGGATCAGACCTTGTCCAAGACTTTCTTGTTGTGGATGTGAAGTGAGTAATCCAACAACATTCTCTTTAAGCTTCTTGACTCTGGAACGAGTCATGGGACCTTCAGGAATGGCTAGAGCATTATCACCAGGCTGCTGGTGCAATGTGGCTTCATGTGGCTCATTTAGACTCTCCTTGTTCTCCTTAGTGATCCGGTCCATGATCACATCATCCCTTCCCTCTTGAAAAGGATTTGTCCTCAAATCAGGTTCATCTACAGCAAAAGGAGCCAAGTCAGTGACATTGAAGCTATTTGATACATCATACTTACCTTGGAGATCAAGTTTGTAGGCATTGTCATTGATCTTGTGGATGATCTCGAAAGGTCCATCAACCCTTGGCATCAACTTGGACTTCCTCTCGTTGGGGAACCTATCCTTCCTCAGGTGCAACCAAACTTGGTCACCTACTTCAAAGGTTCTCACACATCTCCCTTTGTTGGCTTGCTTCTCATAAAGCTTGGTTTTCTGCTCAATGTTTCGTCTAGCCTTCTCATGGATTCGTTGGACCATCTCTGCTTTCTTCTTGCCATCTAGGCTGATCCTTTCACACTCAGGTAAAGGCATTAGATCCAAAGGAGAGGTGGGATTGAACCCATAAACAATCTCAAAAGGTGAATACTTAGAAGCAGAATGCATAGCATGGTTGTATGCAAATTCACAGTGTGGTAAGTATTCCTCCCATGTCCTTAAGTTCTTTTTAATGAATGCACACAGGATTGTTCCTAAGGTTCTATTAACCACTTCAGTTTGTCCATCAGTTTGCGGATGACAAGTAGTAGAAAACAACAGTTTAGTGCCTAGCTTAGACCAAAGTGTCTTCCAGAAGTAACTAAGAAACTTAGTGTCCCTATCAGAAACTATAGTTCTAGGCATGCCATGCAAACGAACAACTTCTTTAAAGAAAAGGTTAGCAACATGCAATGCATCATCAGTCTTATGACATGCTATGAAATGTGCCACCTTAGAGAACCTATCAACAACAACAAAGATTGAGTCCTTTCCGGTTCTAGTCCTAGGCAATCCTACAACAAAGTCCATGGAAATTTCATTCCAGGGATGGTGTGGAATGGGTAAAGGAGTATACAAACCCTGGGATTGGACTTGGGACTTGGCATGCTTGCAAGTAGCACACCTCCCACAGATTCTCTCCACATCTTTCTTCATATGCGGCCAATAGAAGTGATCCTGCAAAACTTTTAAGGTCTTGGCAATCCCAAAGTGTCCCATTAGACTGCCCCCATGGGATTCCCTGACAAAAAGATCTCTCAAAGAGCAGTTAGGCACACATAACCTATTGTCATAAAACAAGTAGCCTTCTTGTCTAAAGTAATGCCCTGCAGCAAACTTCTCACAAGAAGCATAAGCTTCCTTGAAATCATGGTCAGTATCATACATATCTTTTATCTGCTCAAATCCAAGCAACTTAGCATCTAGAGTGGTCAAGAGAACATACCTCCGAGATAGTGCATCAGCAACTATGTTCTCCTTACCTTGTTTATACTTGATCACGTATGGGAAGGTCTCAATGAACTCAACCCACCTTGCGTGTCTCTTGCTAAGCTTACTCTGCCCTTTTAGATACTTTAGGGACTCATGATCAGTGTGTATGACAAACTCCTTGGGCCACAAGTAATGTTGCCACGTTTGTAATGCCCTCACCAAGGCATAGAGTTCTTTGTCATAGGTTGCATAGTTGAGAGTGGCTCCTCCAAGCTTCTCACTGAAGTAGGCTATAGGTTTCCTATCCTGCATCAATACAGCACCAATTCCAATTCCTGAGGCATCACATTCAATTTCAAAAGTTTTAGTAAAGTCAGGAAGCATAAGAAGAGGTGATTGAGTAAGCTTCTCCTTTAGGCTCTGGAAAGCCTTCTCTTGTGCTTCTCCCCACTTGAATCCAACATCCTTCTTTATCACTTCGGTCAAGGGAGCTGCAATGGTGCTAAAGTCTCTCACAAATCGCCTATAGAACCCAGCAAGCCCATGGAAACTCCTCACTTCTCCTACTGTGGTTGGACTCGGCCAGTCTTTGATGGCTTTGATCTTCTCCTCATCGACCTTAACTCCATCTGCACTCACAACAAAGCCTAGGAAAACCAAGTTATCCGTGCAAAAGGTGCACTTCTTCAAGTTGGCATAAAGCTTTTCATTTCTTAAAACATTCATGACAGCCCTAAGATGTTCTAGATGTTCTTCTAAGTTCTTGCTATATACTAAGATGTCATCCAAGTATACTACAACCGAAATGCCTATGAATTACCTAAGAACATGATTCATTAACCTCATGAATGTACTAGGTGCATTGGTTAATCCAAATGGCATAACTAACCACTCATATAATCCATGTTTAGTTTTGAATGCAGTTTTCCATTCATCTCCTTCTTTCATCCTAATCTGATGATAACCACTTTTTAAATCTATCTTAGAAAAGATGCAAGAACCATGCAATTCATCAAGCATATCATCAAGTCTAGGGATAGGATGGCGATACTTCACTGTGATGTTGTTGATTGATCTATAATTAACACACATTCGCCATGTACCATCCTTCTTAGGCACTAGGAGCACTGGTACAGCACATGGGCTCAAACTCTCTCGGATATAGCCCTTCTCCATGAGTTCCTCTACTTGTCTTTGCAACTCCTTGGTCTCAACCGGGTTGGTTCTGTATGCTGGACGGTTTGGAAGTGTAGATCCTGGAACAAAGTCTATCTGGTGCTCAATCCCTCTCAAAGGTGGTAAACCAATGGGATTGTCCTCTGGAAATACATCTTGAAACTCCTGCAAAAGAGAAACCATTTCACTCGGATACACCGGTGTAGAATCTGTTAGGTTCAAAATAATTTCCTTAAACACAAGTAAGATAGCAGATTGTTTAGAGTAGAGAGTTCTTTTGATATCACCCATGTTAGCATAGAAGTTTGGCTGCTTAGTTCCAGCCGGTTTTAGATCAATCTCCTTCTTCTTTTGGAGTTGAATCTGATCTTGTTGTACTTCCTTAGGTGTCAAGGGAACCAGAGTGGTCTTGCGTCCCTTGAACTCAAAGGAGTACTTGTTGGTGAAGCCATCATGGATAACTCGGCGATCAGATTGCCAAGGTCTTCCAAGAAGTATGTGACCAGCTTCCATAGGCAACACATCACACAAGACTTCATCTTCATACCTCCCAATGGCTAAGGGAATAAGGACTTGACTTGAAACCTTCATGGTGCCTTCTCATTCAGCCATTGTAGCCGGTAAGGTTTGGGATGCTTCTGAACCTTCAATCCCAACTTCTTGACCATGGTTTCACTCGCAGCATTCACACAAC
>CAJHQP010008223.1:0-28121 GCA_905132765.1 Moricandia arvensis
AATTCAAACATCATCGGAGGTGGTTTTGTTTTTGATTTCGAACCAGGGTCCCGTACCTACGGTTCCATTGGGATGAACCAGGTTCCATCCCCATTACATGCAGAGTTCAATATTTTGCTGTGTGCAATGAAAAGCTCTCTGCAGCTAGGTTTTACTTCAATGTCCTTCGAATCGGACTTTCAACAGCTAGTAAAACTGATAAATGAAGAAGAAGACTGACCAAGTTTGGCTTCAGCATGGAATGAATTCATCTTTTTGGTTTCTGAGTTTGATGCTTTCTCTATTTCTTTCATAGCACACAATCGCAATGTAAGAGCAGACCTCTTTGCTAAAGGAGCTCGTCTTCAAAACTCTATTTTCTCCCATGTAAACCCTTTGATTCCGACGTGGTTAGCTCCACAAGCTAACCTTTTCGTCTTGAATTAAAAAATGATGATTTAGATAAAACAAAGCAAAACATATGTACCTTAAGTTCTGGATATCTGATTTGTGATAACATAATCGTTGTTAAGACACATAAAAGAGAAAGAAATGAAGATTGGGGGGGGGGGGTTTGGGTATCATTGTAAAGGCCATGTCAATAAATTCATTGAAACATGTATTCAATTTCAAACTAACTGTTTGGAACAAGACACTCTCTAAGGTAAAACACACCACTAAAACTCTATGCTTCATTTTACTATTTGATTCTTATGTAATAAAGTGTCATGAACTTATGGAACATGGAGCTTCAGTGTGTGAGATTCTTAGCTGCCGTAAAGGTCGAATTTGGGATTTTAAAAGCTATAACACTACAAGAAAGGAGGGCAATTCCCGACGGACATTCCGACGGAGAGCGCGGCCGTCGGAATGTACCCACGACATTCTGACGGCTACCTGACGAAAATGGTAATTTTGTTTTCGTCGGAATTTCGTCAGAAAAACCCGACAAAATTCCGACAACATCTCTTATGTCGGGAAATACCGAGAGAAATCCGACGAAATCTTGACGATTTTTGTTACCGTTGGATAGCGTCGGGAATCCGTCAGAATTCCGTCAGTAATTCCCGACGGAACATGGCTCTGTCAGGAATCCGTCAGAAAATACCGGCGAATTTCTGACAGTTTGAGGTTTCACAATGAAATTAGACTGCCGTCGAAAATCCGTCGGGAATTACCGACGGATTCCCGACAGACACATGCAAATCCGTCGGGAATCCGTCGGTAATTCCCGACGGATTTCCGACGGCCTTCTAATTTCATTGAGTAAATGTCCAATTTTGTCATTTTTTGGATACGAAAAATGTCGAAATGACACTTCTTAAATGTGTAATAGGATATTTAATGGACCCGTATATTTATTTGCCTTAAAGTCTAAACCAGATCACAATCTGAATATTAAACTGGTATAAACATGTTTACATAATCTGCATGATTAACATCGATTAGCTGTAGTACTTGTGTTTATGTGGTGTTTAAACAAATCAAGTCTCTTAATTAATTTTTGGGTGTATATGTAATATGCTCTCCTTCTATATCTGATCACCTCGTGGTGTTTCAACTGAAAGGCATGGATTGTGCATATGGTCGTACCTATTCTAACTAAGATGTCTCAATAATTTAAAATCATGATTATCTTATAATTAAGTAATTATGTGTACAATTTCATCATCACCACAATTAACACCAAGATCTTGATGTCTTCGCGGCTTTGTTATTCTCGTTGCTGACAAAGGGACACTCGTCCATGTAAAATTAATACTAGTTCAAAAGATCAGCGTTACTTTCAATTTTTTATTTTCCCTTTTTATTTAAACCATCTTTAGTTGACTGAACGTAACTTTCTTGGTTAAACACTTAACGTTTTGACTTCATATTATTTAAACTTGCTTTTTGAGTACTTTTCTTAATGCTATAAACTTGCAGTTCAAGAATTCAAGTTGTATATGCTGTGACATCAAGAGATTAACCAACCATCAAAATGCTAAAAAGTCTTGATTTTGTCATCTTTCCCTTTGACTGAGACCTTAAAATCTCATAATTTGTATAATGATTCTCTAGCTTAATTTTAGTTTTTTTTGTTTTTAATATTTTTGTGAGTAATAAATAACATGTTATATCATGACAATATACTTATTTTGTGTAGCTATAATGTCCGTACATTGTGTAATTTTATTGACATCGTCACATTATTGGAAAACGTTCAACTATTATCACCACACATCATTTTTTCAAACTTATTAAGCCTATGTAAAAACTTCCAAAATTTTGGAGAAGAAGACCAATGTTCCAATAGGTTGTGCCCGGAGCCTAAAAACGGTCATGCCAGCAGTTATCAATACTTTGTTCTTGGATCCTTCTGCTGCTCTTTCAGTATTTTCCTAAAATTAGCTTCCTTTGTATGTGTGTGTTTTTGAGAGCAGTTTCTTTTACGTGTTTTGAGTGATTAGGTTATTTTCGTTAAGTGTTTTGGAGCAAATCGGTGAGAGAAAAAGTTAATTTCGTTAAGTGTTTTACACATTCATCGATATGCTGGGCTAGGAATTGATTCCACCATAAGTAAAGATAAACTTGAATCAACCTCATCATGGGTTAGGCCTGCGCATCCATTTTGTTTTTGTTTTTACTCTCCTTTTCAGTTGAACCGAATAAAAGTTTGGAATCTGATTTTATGGTTTGGTTATTGAAATAGATCAATTCAGTTTAGTTTCAAAAAATGAAAAAAACTTATTAGTATATCTCTATAATATTATTTGAGAAGTCAGTTTCCTATGTATCGTACTCACGTTAATTGTTACGATAGTTAAGTACGTTGGTATCCTTAATAAATTAAAAGTATCATTTCTGATTGCCATTAATAACAATTATTTTTGTTTTCTTATTCTTAATAAAATTGTGATTAACATTTTAATTTAATTTTCCTTTTTATTAAAGCATATAAATAACAAAAACAAAAGATTTGTAAAATATAAACATAGATTTTTATATTAAAATGAATTTTAGTGTTTATTATTCTTTATGTCTCCTAAAAAACAAAAATAAAAATAGCTATAGATTTTTAAAATTTATACTTATATATAAAACATAATTCCAGAAAAAAATAAAAATACAAATAATTTATATATTATTTTCCAAATGATAATAATATTTTTTATAAATGTATATTCTAATCAAATAATTAATATGAAATAATTTAAAAAAACATAAATGATTATTTAATATCTTATTTTTAAAAATAATAATATCTTATGATTATTTTAAAACCAAATAGATATTAAAATTTCTTATGATCAATATATTTTTTTGATTAAACTTGAATTTTTATGACAAATATTTTCACCACTTCAATCTTTTTAATTTTAGCGAAAACAACATATATCAAATTATAAATAATCTTACAAAATATATTTATAGTTATAAGATAAAAATAAACAAAATCTATTTAACAAGATGTTCTTATTTTAGTCTAATTGTGGTGTTCAAAAAAAGTCTAACTGTAACAAAAAGATTGTGATTCATTTAAAATGTTTTGATACAATTTAATATCCTAAAATTTGAATAATTATTATGATTTAGTGTGAGTGATTTTTCAAAATATTATAAGCTATGTTTAATGCTACTCTGATTTAATATTTGTGTTTCCTATTTTTTTTTCTGAAATAGTATATACAAATTGATACAAAAGCTTACAAATATATTTACAAATATAAGAGGATGAACTGAATTACATAAATTTTTAAAAACTGATTTTAACATAATAAAAACCATTGTTTAATTTAAAATAATAGATATAATTAAACATATCTAATTAGGATGTGAAGATGGTGATACCTAATTTATTTTCATCATACATATAAGTTACAAAAAAACTTAAAATTATAAACAAACTACAAAATAACTTAAAATTATAAACAAACAAAACGATATTTATGAATTGTTCTAATTAGATTTTTACATAAATATTTGTACACGTGCATGAGCACGGAAGAATCACCTAGTTTTTGTTATTTTAAAATTTTAATTACTTAGATTGTTTCTGTTATTGGAGGAGAAAGAAGTTAGGTCTTGGATATTGCAGAAAAAACTTTGGGTTGGGTGTATACAATATTTTGAAAAGCCTAAAAACCAATCATCTCAACCGAAATCAATTTTGTAAACTTGCCGACCGGTTTGGACCACAACCGAATGAAAACCAAATAAAAAGGAAGAAGTTCGAGTCGTTTCCATACGATTTGGGGAGATGGATTCTGTTGTGCTCCCAACGCTAACAAAGAAGGAAGAGATCGATCAGATCATCAACAACACAATCGACAAAGTCCTTGTCCTCCGATTCGGCCGTATCTCCGACAAAGATTGTCTTCACCTTGATGACATTGTATGTTTTGCTTCACCTTGATATCTTCTTTCACCCAAAACCCTAAATTTCGAAATTTTCAGCTCGAGAAATCAGCGAGAGATGTATCCAAATTCGCTACGTTAGCTTTGGTGGACGCTGACTCGGATCAAGTTCAAGTTTACGTCAACTACTTCGACATCACCTTGTTCCCTTCAACGATCTTCTTCTTCAACGCGCATCACATGAAACTCGATTCTGGGTTAGATCCAGAAAATTACAAAGCTTCTGATTTTTTAAGTTAATTCTGATTTGTTTTTGTTTTTTTTTCTTACAGAACTGCAGATCATACCAAGTGGGTTGGTAAATTCCATGAAAAACAAGACTTTATTGATGTTGTTGAGGTAAAAAAAAAACAGTTCAGTTTCATTACTCTGTAAAGCTTCAATTTTTGAATTTGAAACCCTCTGTTATGTCTGAAGGTAATATTCAGAGGAGCTATGAAAGGGAAGATGATTGTTCACTGTCCTCTTCCTCCTGAGAGAATACCAAAGTACCAACTCTTATACAAAGATGTCTAGACAAAACAGAGATTACTCATCCTTTATGTTGAAATAGATAACATTTTCGTGATTTACATATATGTTTTTTGTACAGTATGAGATTAAATATGCATAGTATGTAACCAGAATGTGAACTCAACCCGGTTCTTGATTCTCTCATGTTGTGAACGTCTTCAGGGTTTGTTTTCTCTTTTCTTGCTTTTAGTGACGAGTTCCATTGACATGGATCGAAGTCTGCTTGTTATCTCTGTGAATGGAGGACGAACATCCGGGTCTATGTCCCAGCATTGTTCCATTAGCTTTTTCCATTCCGGAGAACATGTTTTCGGTATGGGAGGTCGAAGCGTGTTCTTCACAATCCCTCCTTTAGTGGTTACAACAAGAGGGAAACATATGAGCAAAGAGTGGAAGTGAAAAAACCTGGGTGATGGTATATGACTTACCAATGATTGCTCCACAATGCATATCTGCATAAGGTTCCTCTCCTGTTAGAATCTCCCATAGGCAGATCCCATATGAAAACACATCGACCTGTTCACACAGAGTTACATAAGTTGTGTGGTCTAATGGAATATAAACTAGGTATTTGGTTTCTCTTACTTTCTCAGAAACCCGGGTGCTGCTTCCGTTCAAGAGTTCTGGTGCCATCCATGGAAGTGTTCCTCTCACTCCCCCAGATACCAAAGTGTTACGTTTGATTCTAGATAAGCCAAGATCTCCCACCTGAAGATTTTTCATGCTTTAAGATTCAATGGGGGATGAGATTGTTTTGTCATCAATATGTTTACCTTGCATATAGGCCGTTGTGGATCCCTTAGATTGACTAGTAAGTTCTCACATTTGAGATCAAAGTGGACAATGTTCTTCAAGTGCAAATACTCCATACCAAAAGCAGCATCCATTGCTATTATTATCTTTTTTCGAGTGTCAAGCAATCTGTCTCTCTTGACAAGAGCATGCCTGAGTGACCCATTTACCATGAACTCAGTAACCGTCGCTAATGTTCCTCCTGTTCCATCAGGGACTATACCATAGAATGCAACAACATTTGGATGATGAAGATTTGAGAGTATCTGTGCCTCCCTCCAGAAATCTTTGGTCTGATAAGAAAGCAAACCAAACTTACCTTAATCCTCAAATTTGTTTCAGAGCTAGAATCAATGGCATGTGTATATGACCAGGCTCCAAAATAGGACTTAAGAGAGCAGTAAAAAGAAAAAGATAAAAGAAAGATACAAGAGATTTGAGGACTAACCAAGCGTTCTCGTTCAGATGATCTTCCTGCAAAGCAGCTGCTCCTTATTCTCTTTATTGCAACATCAGTTCCTCGCCATTTGCCATGGTAGACAGTTCCATATGTCCCGGATCCAAGTTCTGTTAGGTCTTCAAGATCAGCATTCTTTATCATCTGAAGTTTAGGATAGGTAAAAGAATAAACAATAGAGTTTGCCAAATACAATTTAACTGTTTAAGGAGACAGAATGCCTTAGCTTAGCATTGGAAAATTTCCAAGCGGGATTTACTATAATGGGTGAATAACAAAGTCATAATGTGCTTGAGGATGACTCATTTTTTTTTTAAAGTAACAAGCTTGAGTACCTGCAAGCCATACACACTGGCTTCCATTTCAACTATGAATGTGTCGTTAGAATTGTTGTCTTTCTCGTCAACATTAGCTTCAGCGTCCTGCCAACAAGAGACAATAATGAGAAGAAGACCATTTCTTAACTTAAATTATAAGTGTACAAAAAAGTGAAATCATTACCTCAGAGAGGAAGACAGTATCATTGCTGTCCAACCTTCTGTGTGGAGTGGTTTCGAGTGAATCTTGCCTTTGGACAGATGGGATCTTTAAATTGTAAGTTTCATTAGTTATCTCTGGTGCTGGCTTATTCAAATCCATGCTTGGGATTCTCACATGGCCTGAACCACCTTCCCATTGTACTCTCTGCGCGTCATTGACAGTTATTACTATTATAATCTTATAGAAAATCATGTATTGGGGACAAATGGATTTTGGAATTCTCACAATCTTTTGTGTTGGATCAAGTTCTAAGCGCCCTGCCTCATGAACATTTTCTTTCTTTGCTGATTCTGAAGAGATGCTGAACAAGAAATTCTCACTAGAGTCCGGTCTCTTATCTAATAACACCCCTGAAACTTCCAAATTCCTTTCCCTGGCAGCTTGATTTACAGGTTCTTGAATAAGATCAGAAAGTGTATGGGTGAGTCTTCTTTCCTGATTTGGGGTGTCAGCTGCAATGCCTTCGTCCAAAGAAATCAGATTCCCAGATGAGATTCCAGCCATCAAACAGTTACTACTATCTTGCTTTATTTGCTTCCATGGGTCAACATTAACCACTGAGGTTTGGTTTCCATAGGTAGGCAAGTTCTTGCATTGTATGTCGGTAGGGACTACTCTTGTCCCAAACACTTTCCCACTGTTCCTTTCTTGATTTAGAAAAATCTCATCATAATGATTGCCTACATCAGAAATGTCTCTATGTATTGTCTTGTCTTCACCGAATTGGCCTGGTCCTCCTCTGTCATTGGACTTCATATCGAGTATATTACTTTGTGTACGACGGCTAGATAGATCGTTGTTCCTATGCTCCTGCACTGGCTTGTCTTGTGTTTGTTTCTTTGTAAAGTTCAACGTTGAAGATGGGCTCTGTCTCTCCTGTGAAAGGTAACTAGAATGTCCACCGTTAATATCCAGTGTAGAGTCTGAGTAAGAGTGTGGTATCCCCAAGAAGGAATCATTTGAATTTGTAGAACCAGAAAATGAGACCTTAGGTTCTTCAGGTATGCACGGTTTCTCGCAGTAGAACCCTCTTCCATTATTACCATGACTGATAATAGGAGTTTCATGGTTTTTGTTGAAGCCACTCTGGAACTGAACCCCGTAAGGGTTCTCCGCCTCATGCTTGTGAGTCTGAAAGTTTACTAAAGGCTCTGGTTGGGGTAGAGTGAAGGATTTATTGCTCTCAGAGCTTGAGTTGTCGCCATGGAACTGAGAGTAATCCTTATGCTTAAATGGTGAAGGAGAAATAGGAGGTGATGGATAAGCAGGCATGTTATACTGAACTCCATTGAAAAGTTGATTTGAATGCATTGCAGTAGTAGTATCAAGCCTGAGGATCTGACCAGGTGGTCTTTTACCAAAACTTGGATCCTGATCCAAATGGTTTACATGATAACTTGCATCACCAGCATTTTTCATCTGCTGAACCTTGTTTTCAGGCTGTCCAATAGGAATCAAGAACAGTCTTGGCCTTTGTGAACCCTCAGGTCTTTCTAGTCCATTGTACTCTTCCATCATATTCTGAAGATCTTCATCCGTAGCTACCGATATTAGAGAGTCAAGCTCATCACCAGGAAGCTGATACTTGATAGAATGCAACTGTTGGCATATAGCTGATGTCTTCTTCTTGAGTTCTTCCCAGGAAAGGTTCTTGCGGATGGAGACAATATGCGTCTCTCCTCCTACATATCTTAGCTTCTCATCGCTGGATCTCGGCATAATCTTCCCACCAAAGCTGCAAAGAAACTTTACTTTCCCAACTCTATCAAAACCTCCTCCTCCTCCTCCTCCAGTGTAGTTGTTGGACTGAACACGCTCTGGTAAGAACACAGAAGGCGCAGACCTCCCTCCTCCTTGGTTTGAGTTGATTTCACCAAAAGCCTTCCTGGTTATTATAACTTCTTTCTCACCACCAAGATTGTAACATGCGTTATTAAACTGAGGCATGTATCCACCATTCTCAACCCTGGGGTCGCGTCCAAAGTCATATGCATCAGAAGGACACTCTGATTCTATCCTCCTCGGGTCATGAAACCGAACACCATTTTCGGGTTGATTCTGATAGTATCTACTCCCATTGTTATGAGTAGGAGTATGATCTTTGAGAAACTCCATGGAGAACTCTTCCCCGGTCTGAAGAGAAACGTTTTTATTAACGTTTGGACGAGTCCATGTATCTGACATAGTTTGATTTTGATCGTCTCTCAGTTAAATCTCTGAGCTGCCATTAACACAAAGGGCTTCACAAAATATGAGAGACAAAGAATCTTCAGTTTAGAAATATATGTGTTTCACCTGTAAACATAAAAGGAAAGAAATAATATCATCAGAATCAGTCACATATGATAATAATTCAAAATCAGAGTAAGAGAGAACATGCATCAATCATGGCCAGGCTAAAAGCTAAAAACAGAGACAGCTCAAAGATTCATTTGTAGGACCCTGTAAAGATCCTACAAATGAATGTAATCACATTTCTGAAAACATGTTACATGTATCAGTTATAATCATAATTAAAATGAATCATGAAACCAAACAATGAATAAGAATCAAAATGGGATTCCAAATAATCATAAATTACTATCGCAACTATTAAATCAGAAACACGATCATGGGAGGGTAAATAAATTACCTTCACATTGAAGATTCAAACAGAGGAAGGCGGAGAAACGAATCTGAGAAAACGAAATGAGGATCGAAGAAAACGGGACGACGAAGAGAAGAGAGCGTTGATTACAGAGTTGTGAGCCGAAGAAGATTGAAGATTTTCCCGAGGATTAAGCGCAACTTCGAACCTTTACCGGAACTTCCGCTCAATTTCAAAATTTCGCGTTTCACTGATTTTGGGACGCTCACAGAAAAACGATGATTCAAACTACGTCGTTTCTTATGACCCGGCCCATATCTCTTAAGCCCAGGCTCATTTAACTTGTCTTTTTTATATTACGGATGATCTCAATTTTCACTTCTAAAGAGTTTATTTTTGAAAAATTGTAAAAATGAGTACTCTCAATGTTTATTTTTACTACTACTTTTTTTTTTATCTTTTAGACCATTTTAGATATGTTTAACTATTTTGGTAATTAGAAATAGTATTTCAACTTTTAAAAATATAAAAATTATTGAAAATATAAGTAAGACTATCTAATGTTTTTTTCTTTAAAATAAATTATGTAGTCAAAAAGAAAAGGAAAAACGAGCATGTCAAGTGAAATCGATCGACCAAAAACCAACCGGTCGATCACACAAAATGATCCGGTTTAATTCAATTTTGAGCCGATTTATCCTAGGGATTCATGCCAAACGTGTTCAGACCTATATTTTCAGTTTTCTTAGCAGTTTTTCATAGAACGTTATTTTTACATTGAATTTTCTTTGGCTCTGAAGATTGTAAGCACTAGGGAGAAGAAATTTATACTCTTCATAGAGAAGCTTTTATGAATCCTCGTTTTATTCTATTTTATCAATGATTGATTTTGTTATTTTCATTCTATGTCTTAGTAATCCATCAGTTAGGCTAGGGTTGAATCAAAGGAATCCATGAATCATTGAAACTGATATGTTAGATAGGGAATAAATCATATTGTCCTTCATCTAGATTAATCTCATTGCTTGAACTGGATTGTGCACCTAATTCATGATCTATAGGATGTTTATTGCACCGTAAGTGATTGTTTAAACTCCTGAAACAAATCTAGATGAGCAAGTAATCGTAACCGGCGGAAGATGTTGTTAGGAAACTTGTGAACAAATCAAACATGTTAGACTGCATGTTTAGGATTCTAAATTAACCAGAAGTTAGTATTTAGATTACTAAAACATAGGATTTAGTATTGCAGAAGTAGCCTAAATTACTTGAGTTGTTTGAGTTCAAGAACGGTTGTTAGTCATATTCCTTACTTATTATTCATTTCATGATTGATGTTTCCCTGAGAATTGCCCAATGCCTAGCATTTTAATCCTTATGTTTAACTTCGTTTACAATAGGTTATTTACATGTATCACAACCGAAACCACAAAAATAAACTTTTTTTGTTCTAGCTTGATTCTTCTCTCGTAACTTCATAGTGTAACTTTTGTATCTGAGGAATTTGATCCTTATATACTACCGCGCACTCCCGTGCACTTGCGGTTGGTTTTAGTGGTAAAAAATTGAGTACATCAAGTTTTTGGCGCCGTTGCCGGGGACCAATAGCGTTATCTTTGAATCTAGGACTAGGGTTTAGTATAGGATTTATATTTCAGTACTAAATTTCAGTTTATTTTTGCTTTTCTTCTCTATATTGATGGCCATGGATTACAATGATTGGCCGCAAGAAGAAGAGGAGAATTTTGGAGATTACATTCGAGATGAGCCATATGTGGAACCACCATTTGATGAAAGTGTACTCTCACTAGAACAAAGTGTGAAAGTATATGAGCTTTACAAAGAGTACCTAATGTTGACAAGGAGTGAACTAGCAGCAATGATTAGGTTAAATCTTATGTCACATCAGGCAGCACTAGAAAGAAGAGAGCTCACCTTTGAAGAGGTAGGGGTTGCTCATGCACTTGAAGAGATAATATATTGGGTTCCACCATCCACACTACAAGGTACATGTGACTCAACTTTTGAACTTTATGATGTTGAGGATAGTCACTTGCCTCGTATTGTAGATGTTACCTCAGATTCTTCTGTGCTCATTGATGAATGTTATGATCTTGTACGTGAGACTCAGAGACTAAATATCTTAAGAACAGAAAAGCTTGTTAGGGATTATCATGAAGTGTGTTTTAATATGAGTTATCTTTTTGCTTTGATTGATTATGAAACTGACTTTTTGATGTTTGAAGAATCTATATCTCTTTGTGAAATATCTGACATGGGAGATAAATATGGTGTTGATAAGATCGTGAATGAGATAGAGAACCCTGAGGCTGAGATTGATTATGAGAATGAGAATATTGTGTTTTACAAGATTGATGGAGAAAATGTTGACTATTTTGTGACAAACTCGTTTCGACATGCCGTTGACTTTATTTTTCCACCAAATGCATTTGATTCTCATGAGCATCTAACCATCAAGGATTATTTAATGATAATTGCTATATTTTTAGTGAAATTCCTTGAAGAGATTATATTTTTGGTGGACAGTTGTGTGTTTCCTTGCACGTTTTGTTTCTTGTTTTAGCAGGAGAATAACAAAAGGTGCATTGACTCAACCTTTTGATTCTCGTGATTAATACTTGTGCTCACAAGTCAAGCTAAAGACTTAAACTAAGCGCTTAGTGGGAGGCAACCCACTCGTAAATTTTTCTTTTCTTTTAATTTCTTTTTTTTAGATACGCTTTACCTTTCTCTTTATTATTCTCACATCGAGACGATGTGAAGTAAGTCTGGGGAAAGGTGGTACTAATGCGTTCTTTTTTTTCTATTGAGTCATTTTGATGTTTTTCTTGAGTCAGTTTGATGTTTTATTGAGTCAAAGTTGTTTGGGAATGAGGACCTTACTCTAGGATGATGATTAACCATGTGTGCTTTTAACTGTTTTTCTAGTGTCCATTACAGCATAATGTTGAGTGCACAGACAAGTTAGGCACATGTCTTTGGACCATTCTCCTTGACCAGAAAGATTTCAGGCTTTGAAGTTTAAATGGAAGGACACGTGACTCTACTTTATCTGAACATAACCTGATATAAATATTCTCGTATAGCTGCTATATTGGGGAATGGGTCACATTCATGACTTCTTTAACCTTTCACCACTCTTACTGTCCTGAATGGGCTAGCTCATTTTTAGCTAGTACCTACCTTGAACCTTAACCTCTTTCAGACTTCATGCATTCTTGTTTCCATTCTCTTATGTGTAGATATGTGCAAAAAGGTCGGATAGAAAAGGATTAACGCAGCCTTCTAATCACTCTATTCTCACAGCTGCAACAAGGGAAAAGGAATATGCAAAAAGTTGATGAAAATCAGTAGGAATGGGCAAAGTTCCAAAATCAAGAGATCAACTCGTCACTACTAAAGAATTGGTTCACACTTCACCCAAAAAAGATTAAAAAACGAAAAAGACCATTATGAAGAGTGAAACCAGAAGATCGAGTTGTATCTTTCAACACTAAAAGCCCCTGAAAAGAAATATGCCAAAGGAAGTGAAGGAACACCAAAAAAGAATCGTTTAAAAGAAAACGATACCAAAGGAAGTGGAGGAAACATCATAAGAAGAGAGTAGTTAGAGGTTGTGGACATCAATGAGTTTGTTATCTCTTACTATTTTGCATAATATTCTGCATCCTCTAAGAAAATTTGTTAATCCCTAAACAATCTCAACTCCACCACCAAAATAGCCTCCCTAATTTCAAGCGTCGTCTATCTCAAGTAGCACTTATATTGAGAATCCCATGCCATTACTAATGAATGTAGAGAGGTTATTGTCTGGAAGTCTAGATTTTCTTTTGTTTTGGGATCATAAGTATGGAATAAGGTTGGAAAGATTACGGTTGTGCTTTGGTTTGTAGGTGCATCTCTGGTTCTTAATTTATGTGGTCTGCAGGTCACAGTCATTGGTATGGTTACTGAGAGTTTGCGAATTCCCTACTTTCAAACCTCTTCTTGGATCATGGTAGTTTGCTTAGGGACAAGCAAAAGACTAGTCTGGGGAGTTGATATGTTGCGTTTTTAACACATCTTAACCCATGTTTTCAAGCGTTTTTCGAGTCTCATTGGTGTTTTCGAGTACTTTTAGATTGGAATGCGTCAGAATGGAGTTTTGGGATCAAGAAGCAAGGAACAGAGGAAAATTGGCATTTTCAAGTCAATATTGGTCGATCTCATTTTTGGATCGGTCAACCACTTTCATTAGGAAATTTGCGGCCAAAAGGAAAAACAAGCATGTCAAGTGAAATCGGTCGGCCAAAAACCAATCGATCGATCACACCGAATGATCGACCGATCCTTTCCCAGATCGATCGATCGCCAAAATTTTACCGGTCAATCGTCGAGTCGGTCTTAGAACGTTAATTTTACATTGGATTTTATTTGGCTCTGAAGAATGTAAGCACTAGGGAGAAGAAATTTATACTCTTCATAGAGAAGATTTTCTGAACCGTCATTTTATTATATTTTATCAATGAATCATTTTGTTATTCTCTGTGTTCTTCATTCTATGTCTGAGTAATCCATAAGTTAGGCTAGGGCTGAATGAAAGGAATCTTTGAATGGTAGAAACCGATATGTTAGATAGGGAATAAATCATATGGTTCTTCGTCTAGATCAATCTCATCGCTTGAACTGGATTGCGCACCTAGTTCATGATCTATAGGATGTTTAATGCACCGGAGTGATTGTTTAAACTCCTGAAAGAAATCTAGCTAAGAAAGTAATCGTAACCGACTGAAGTTGTTGTTGGGAAACTTGTGAACAAATCAAACATGTTAAACTGCATGTTTAGGATTCTAAATTCAATAGAAATTAGTATTTAGATTACTAAAACATAGGATTTAGTACTGCGGAAGTAGCCTAAATTACTTGAGTTGTTTGAGCTCAAGAACGGTTGTTAGTCATATTTCTTATTTATTATTCATTTCATAATTGATGTTTCCCTGAGAATTGGCCAATGCCTAACGTTTTAATCCATAAGTTTAACTTCATTTATAATCTGTTATTTACATGTATCACAACTGAAACCAAAAAAAAAAACTCTTTTCGTTTTAGATTGATTCTTCTCTCGTAGCTTCATAGTGTAACTTTGGTAGCTGAAGAATTCGATCCCAATATACTATCGCACACTCCCGTGCACTTGCGATTGATTTTTGATTTTAGTTATAAGAACCTAAACATAAAATACTAATTTTGTTGGTCTACTTAGTAGAATTCCAATAGAGAGTACATAACAATTATCTAACTTGGTCATAAAACATAAACAAATTCTTTTATCATTCTGTTCTTACTAAAATTTGTTCATTAGCACTATAATATCCAAATCAAAAGATAATAATTCTAAAGATGTAAACCGACTCCCAACGTTAATGCCATGTATTACTCAGTGACGATGTTGATGCTACACTATCATGCTGAGGCCGAGACTTCTCCCACCACTGTGTGCTCCACCGAGAAAACTTCACCGTCATAGCTTTGCAAGAGTCGATCGTTACACCATTCTTGTCGCCTCCATTTCGCATCCACTTCGTTAGGTTGATATTAAAGCAATCATAGAATGAACCACTCAAAAATGCAACTAAGGTTTTCTGGTACTTATAAACACCAAAGAGAACATGCTTACTTTTAAAATTTTCAACTAATTAGAGGTCATTGGATATTTAGATTCATATTCCTGATGTATTGATGGTAAAAATTAATGTTTGGCTATTTGTTCCAATTAAATTAAAAAACAATATAATGGAATGCGAAAATCAATTGTCATTGCTACTTCCACTACTAAAATTAAATAGTGGCATATTTTAAGGCCACATTTTATGAATTGTGCCTATAAAACTTTATTTCAAGGTTTTAGATCTTTGATACTAAAACGAAGTCGGTGAGAATTTAATCAATTTATGATGATAGTTTTCCAATTATCTTTTTTTGAACGGATGACAAGTACTGAAAAAATAATAAACATATTAAACTAGAATACTTGTCTTAAAAAGAAATTCAAAGACTAATGTTATTTGAGCATATAAAAAGAATATGATGATAACGAACCTACAAACTAAAAGTTTATCATACAAAGCGTTCAATGGCCATATGGAGCTTATGGGATGCCTAGCTTGGGAGCTAAACCATCTTCTCTTGTCACATTGCTTACCTACAGCTTTGGTGCCCTTAAATGCATGATTACTTGATTAGTCTGCTTTATCAATGTAATGCTTCTTTTTAAAATGATTTTTGTTACACCATTGTCATTAACAAAGATAACTAAAATCAAAATGAAATCAGAATGGTTCCTTTCCTATGAAACAAATGCATAATATAGCCAACAAAAGTGAAAAAAAGACATAAACTGAACTCTCAGCATGGTGTCTCGGCATCGCTTCTCGTTTCTGTCGGGCTGTACAACGCTGATCTATTCCTCGGCCTGTTCTCTTCCAACTGCTTCACAACCTCTTCCATGGTCGGTCTAACTGTTGTAACAGGAGCACAGCATCCCATTGCTAGCTTCAATGCATGAACCAAACCTTCCTCCATTGGACTCCTGATGCCTTTCAATGCCTCCAAGTCGAAAACCTCCATTGTCGTCTCCTCCAAAACCGCAGCTTTGACCAAAGAAGGCAGGTCCACATACTCACTACTGTTTCTTCCACTCTTTCCAGGCTTCTTACCCATCAGTATCTCCAAGAGAAGGATCCCAAAGGCGTAAACATCGCTTCTCGGGTTGCATTTCTTCATCTTGTGGAGTTCTGGTGCTTTGTACCCGTCGGATTTCGCCTGTGAGACGATCTCATCTGCTACTGCTTGCACCATTATCTTATCAAGACCAAACTCAGTGAGCCTAGCAAAGAAAAAGTCGTCCACTAGCACGTTCTTTGATCTAATATTGCCGTGGATGATAGGAACTTCTTGTCCGGTATGAAGATAAGCAAGTCCTCTAGCTATTCCTAGTGCAATCTTGTGTCTCCTGGCCCAGTTCAGAGGTGGCTTTCCTGGTTTACTTTCTGCACAATCATTCAAACAAAAAGTTACAACACATCAATACTAAGTCTAAAAAACAAGCTGATCAATGAGAAGAGTATAAATGTATGTACCGTGCAACAAGTCATGTAAGCTTATGTTGGGAATGAAGTCATAGATGAGTAGCTTCTCTCCTCTCTTTCCCTGATAGAAAGCTCTCAAAGGAACCAAATTCTCATGTCGAATGCGTCCTAACTGCTTTATAACAGGCAAACAAGAGCTTCTATCCTTGCAAGTACCTTCTCTCAATAGCCTCAATGCAATATTCCCTCCATCACTAAGCTTTGCCTTATAGACTGTACCATAGTTAGTCTTCTCCATGACTTGCCCCGTCGCATTCAAAACCTCTTCCAATGTCAGATTCTCACCACCTTGAAACACAACTAACTTCCCTTCACCACTACCATCAACCTCATCTTCTTCATCACCTTCTTCCAAATCATCTTCACTCTCTATACTACTCTTTCTCTTCTTGTTCTGCAAATACCCTATCAACAAAGAGGCTACAACAACTGCTCCTGACATTAAACCAATCACTAGACCAGCTACAGCACCAGGACTCAACCTAGAGGAACCTAGACAGGGCTTCAAAGGCAACCCACAAAGGCTAGGACTGTTCCCTTCAAAAGACTCTGCACCAAACTTGGAATCACCAAAACTTGGCAACATCCCACTAAAGTTATTGTGCGAAAGATTGAGACTTTCTAGTTGTAATAAAGCCAAACCATCAGGAACAGAACCTTCAAAGACATTACTTGAAAGATCAAGTGACTTCAGACCTTTAAACCTGGTTATGAACTCAGGGAACTCACCTGAGAACTTATTACCACCCAAATCAAGAACTTGGAGACTACCACAAGTTGAGTTTGGCAAAGCAGGCTCAGGCAAGACCCCAGACAAGGAGTTACCATGAATCTTGAAAGAGACAAGCTTATCACAGAGGTTCCAAATCGATGGAGGCAAGGCCCCAGTTAGTGTATTCCCACTCAAATCAACATCAGAGAGAGAAGAAGTGTAACCAAGCTCAAGAGGGATGGACCCACTCAATGCATTGATGTTGAGGAACACACTTTGAAGCATAGAGAACTCACCAAGCTCTCTAGGGAGTGAGCCAGTGAGGTTAGCAGAAGGAAGCTGGAGAGAGAGAAGGTGAAGAGATGAGTCATTGTAGAGAGATAAGTTGATCCACTGTGGTGAAGAGAGGTCAGTACACTGAAGAGGAGACCCATCTGAAAATACCCATTTTACCCCTCTCCATTGACAGACAGGAACAGATGAGTTCCAAGAAGACAAGAGTAAGCTCTCACTGTTTCCCTGAAGTGAAGGTTTGATCTTTCCCACTAGAAGCTTCACATCAGAAGAGCCAGAGAGAGAGGCTCCACAATGGAAGTGGAGGAACAGCTCAAAGAAGAAGATAACATGAACAAATCTCAATGAAGCCATGCCCACTTCAGAGAGAAAGAGAGAGAGAGAGCTTTGGGTTTTGAAGACTGCTATTTTGTAGTGGAGAGAGAGAGTGTCTGGACCATTTTGTAAGCACTTTGGTCAAATAATATTAACGGATATGATTCTAACTCAAACCAGATCAGTTTCTAACCGTTAGATTTACCTTAAAGTTGGTGTCTTTTTTTCTTTTATCAGAAAGTAAAAAAAAAGTGTTTAAAGAAAAAAAACTCAAAGTGATAGACAAGAATGGTAGAAATCTACTGATTACTACTACTGATTTTATAAAAGTTGCTTTTCTTTGTCCCTTTAATTGATTAAACCATTAGCACGCTCAAATTTCGAATCAAGACTTTTTTTTTTCTGCCAAAATGATAAAATATGGTTTTATCAGAGTGGTCTTTTTTATTTGATCTTGAATCTTGACCGTACATGAGTCATGGAAGAGGAGAGATTGAATCAACGGTCGATGAATATTAAGAATAGTTATGGTTTCGAGAAGACAAATGAATTGTACATTGTAAGAAACCAAGGAGTGTGTGGGAGAGCCAAATTTTGAGAAAGAAAAAGGAAAGATGAAGCATAAGTGAGAAGAAGTTTAGTCTATGTCCTTTGTGTATTGCCCATTTCGAAATATTAAACGGTGGCAATCGAGTACACCGGTCACGATTGGGTCGGTATCCAAATAAATACTTCATCTATTTCATAGTATAAGAAATTTTGCATAAAGCAAAAGAATTAAGAAATTAAACTTTTAGAAACTAATACTTATTAGTTAAGAAATTTAAAACAAGATAATCAATCAATAAACAATCCAGCAAAAATATTATTGGTCAATTAATTTTCAATAAAATTTAAATATTTTTAAAAGTATAAAAATATCTTATATTTTCAAACATCAAATAGTCTCTAAAATATTTTATATTACGGAAAAAATGGAATACTAATTAAGATCTATATAGTAATTTGTATTTTCTCCATTTAAGAATGAAAAAAAATTAGAGTTGTGTTTAGTTTAGCGCAGAAAGATAAATATTTTGGTATATTAAATTGTTCAGTGTTTTAGAAAGATTAGTATTGTTTCTTTAAAACAATAGCTAAACTAAAAATTTGAATCGGTTTTGGTAATCAAACTAGAGGTATAGAATAAGTTATAGTAGAAAGAGAACTCCTAACACCGCGTGTAAACTTGTCCACCAATAAATTTTATGTTCTTGATATATGCATGATCAAAAAGTTATTAAAAAGTCTTACTTCACCGAAATTTTCCATATAGATAGTGAAAGTTGGTCACTCTTCACATGTCGAGACCATCTTCAGTTATTGAAAACAATTTGTTGCAAAACTATGTCTAAAATTTATAGGATCTTCATGCATTCTATATCCCAAATCAAAATTTTACATTGGCATGTAAGATTATACGCTTCTTGCAGATTCACTGCCCCCATCATTTTATCGTTTGAGCCTATAGTTCTATAAAACTGCATTTCCCCCATCTTGCTCTCTCCAAACACCATCAACGTAGCACACTCTGGTATGATCTATAGTATGTCAATCAACAGCCGGCATAACCTATTTCATTCTTCTTTATCTAGTAAGTTGGGCTTCAGTCCACAAAGCCTCTTCAACTTCTGTTGTTCAGAATATTTCATATGAATTTTCATTCTTATTCTTATAAAATTTTGTTATTTCTACTCTTCCAAATATACCACATAATTCAGAAAAAATAACGAAATTGGATAGTCTTTCGGAGAATATCCAAAACAATCCATGTTGAAAAAAAACTAGGCCTATGGAAAATTCGAGGGTGGGTAGAAAATTTATATGTAGCAAGTGCATTTCTTTTCTTGTTTATCAGATAATCTAAATCTATAAATAATGAATAAAAATAAACTAAATCTAGTCACAGATTTCATAACTCCTTCCATTTCAAAACCAACTACTCTTATGGAGTGTAACAAAATTATAACTTATAAGTTAAATGCCGGAAAATTCAAAAAAATTAACTAAATTAAAAATGTTATTAATTTATTTATTACTATTATATAATGATGAGAATTCTAAAACTTACTAGTGTTCTAGCGGCAAGGGACGACTTTTTTTGTCAACTTATCACAAGGAAGATAATTAAGACAGAATGATGGACCATGTCAGATCAAATAAAAAATAAGTGAGATAAAATAATATATGACATTGTAGTTCTTTGATTATTCTATGCCAATTCAATTTGGTTATTCCATACTTGTATTTTGGACACTATGTTTTTAAGATTAATAAAGTTTTAATTTCGTCGAAAAAATAACATATATAACTTTTTTGATAAAAAAAGACATTATGAGAATAACATATATGATTTACTCATCCTTTTAAAAATTAATGTAAGTTTATGGAAAAACTTATATGATAATCACAGTTAACATTTAAATCGATTCTGCGTAAATAGTAATGTATATATTTTATTCAGTTTAAATCACTTTAAATAATGTATTGATTGTATTTGTATCACTTATAAAAAACAATGTAATGTCCTATTCATGTTGATTAAATGACGTTTTCTAAAGACTTATTTAAAAAAAAAAAACTGATTTTTAATTTAAACAGGATCGCGCAAGTTTGATTTCACTCATTGCTCTTGGTTGCAAGTTGGAAAAGTATTTAACGTCAAAATAGTAAGTAAAACTATAGACGAGTTAGTTAAATAAAAAGATGAGTAAAACGGGTGTTTGAAAAAATGAAGTAAAATGATAATGATAAATGAACAAAGTTTGATTTCACTCATTGCTCTTGAATATAACAAATGAAATCATTCCTTTAGCTTTAATGCTTTACTAATAACAATTCCGTTTCTTCTTTTACCAAAAAAATAAAACAATTCAGTTTCTTTAAGCAAATCTCTTTCCAATATGTTTTTACCAGTGAATTATTTTGTTAAATAATAATTACTCAGTATATTATTTTCGAAATGTACAACCACTTGTGCCTTGATTGTTAAGTATCTCTAAAATGGCGACAATATCTAGAAATCGTCAAAGAAGTCAAATTTGATCATGGGTAATAAAAAAGGTCAAATTTGATCATAATAATAAGAGCAATTTACATATGTTCGCCAGATATAAATCTCATGCAACTTTATAGTAGAAGAAAAATAGAAACATTAGGAATCTCTGTTTAGACAAAGACACAACTATGTCACGTCTTTATCAACAACTAAAACTGTTCCACTCCCACGCTGCTCCTTTGTAATCAACTTCACTTTCATAACATCAGATATCCTTCATCAATTCCACCTTTTTCTCATTAAGTCATATCTTCTTAAGTTTCATCTTTCTCATGAGTCATGCCTCAGTAATAGGTCCAGGGCAGGTCAACAATCTTGAATCTCTATTATTCTATTCTGTGCAGTTTTAGTTTTTACTTAAAAATAATATACTATAAAACTAGAACTATATCCGCGTGGTTACATATTTATTTTTAAAGTGACATTTAAAATATAAAATATTATAAAGATATATGTTTGATCTCAAATTTTGCTTTGTATATAATATTAGATGAAATTTCTTTTTTGATTAAAATGTACTATTTATATTAACCACTTTTTTTGTTTTTTTTTAATTATTTGAAAAAATTTAACATCATATTTAAAATTTAATTTTAAACATGATTTTATATAAATTATTACTAATTTTATTATTTTTTCGTTTGAAAATTTGTATTCTCATTTATATGTGAATAAATTAAATTAGTTTATACTCTATTTTTAAGAATATTTTATTTAATGTATTATATTTCCATTTTGTGTTTTTATTTTTAACACAAAAAATCAAATAATATTTCGTTCTTAAATAGCGTAAGGCAAAATCAATGATATGTGTCATTAGTACTGAAAGTATTGTTTAAATCTAATATATTAAAACAGAGTCTTATTTTTTATCTACTTATAAGTAGTCTAGGTTGGACCATTATATTTTTTTAATTTCCTATTTATTCTCCTACAACTAACTTAATTATTATTAAATATATATTATATCTAATCATTTATCTTAATATTTTCAAAATAAGAATAAAAAAAGATACTCTTAAGTATCTTTTCGTAAGATTAGATTTGAATAATATCTTTTAATATCTTTTATTTAAAATATAATATACATTTGTTTTTAAATAATAAAGCCATTATTAATATTAACTATATTTAAAAACGAAAAATATTCATTATTCATTTATATAATAAAAAACTATAATATTTATATATATATAATTTATATTCATAATTAAATTACTACACCAACTAATAAATATAAAGTAACTTAATTCATTAGTTAACTATTTATAAGTTATAAAATAACAGAATAAATTATATTTATAAATTTTACAACATACTTAAATTTATTAAACAATATTAAAATACGATATATGAACTAATAAATCATTTCATAAGTTAATATACATATTTAAATTAAAATATTAAAAATAATTAATATATTTCTCATGTATGAGATGAGTATAATAACAATAGTTAATTTGTATAATAATTTTGATAAAAATATAATAATAAAATAGAATTTTACGAATATTAAAAATTAAAAATTTGTATTATAATATAGGAAGCAGGTTATATAAATTAATTATCTTATTTTCATAAAATTATATTAATTTAAATTTTATTTTTATTATATATACTTCAAAACAAATGTATTAATAAAAAAATACACATTTATAAGATTTCTAATTTTGAGTAAATAAATATTTGAATAAAAATTCATCTCGCTTTAAAAAGTACGGGTCAAAATGTAACAATAAACATTAATATTTCATCAAAATCTAATAAGAAACATTAAAATGCGAGTGAAAAACTAATAATAAACATTAATATTTGATCAAAATCTAATAAGAAACATTAAAGTGCGGGTCAAAATTCGTCTCACATTCATGTATTTATTTCTAATTTAGTATGTATCTTCTCGAATATTGATCCATTACGCTTACAATGCGAGTCAAAATCCATCTCACATTCATGTATCTATTTCTAATTTAGTATGTATCCTCTCGAATATTGATCCATTACGCTTACAATAAAATGATAAATTAGTTTGACTAACTTTTGTAAAATAAGAGCATAACATTCATAATATATATCCACCATTCATCTAAACAATCATAAATTAAAATACTTTAAATATAAAAATTTAAGTCAAAATTGTATTACATAGTGGCCATCCATAGGTTCAACCAGTAGTCGGGTCTCAAATTTTAGCGTATTTTACGGATTTTATACAAAATTTAAATAACGAGTTTAAAGAAAAAAACAAACCGAATTCTATATAAAGTCATCAATTATTCAGTTTAACCGCGGGTCCGGATCGTGACCCCGAAACACTGGATGTAACGCTTCATTTGTAACATTTAAATGTAGATACATAATCAAAAATGCAAATTTATTTCATATAATTTGGTTTGTGTCGAAAATAATCTCGCGATTTGAAAGCGCGGGGTCAAAATCTAGTTGGACTTAAATGTAAGTATACTAGACCTTGATCTACATGGACACACAAGTGTTTTTTCATTTCTAGTGTAATAACATTTATAAACGATCAAAGATTTTTAATCTTTGAATATGTATACATTATTTATATTGTGTTTGGATGCTAAAGTAATCAAAATAATAGATTTTTCTTGACAAATGTTTTTCTTTGATGCAGTTTTTTGTTAATAATTTGTGTGTTTTTACTATTAAGCCTAAGTTTATTCTTTCGGACCTTTACTTGCAATGATTATTGATCTTAATATATATATAATTATGTATACAAGTTTCAATATACTATAGACTGAACTATTTCAGTTTTAATAATATTTTATATTAGTTTAAATGAATATAATTTCATGTATATGAAAATTAAAGCAAGTTTCCCCATTAATTGTGTAAATTTGATGAAACAACAAGAAAAGGCCTAATTATAGTTATATATGGTTTTTCAAAAATTTATCATAGTTTTAACTATTTATTTATAATTTTAAGTAATGAGTATTTTAAATTAAAATTTGTTAAAAAGTGAGGCACACAATTAATAATAATTAAGTTCATTATTTCAAAAAAAAAATTAAGAGCTTTATTTTGAAAATAGAAAAATATATGAATTTATATATATATATATATATAATTTATGAATTACTATTTGTTAAAGTTTATAGAATCACCAAGATTTTGTATAAAATCACAGATATCTTAAATGAAAGAAATGTCTTAAAGGAAAAAATCTCTCAAATAGACATTTTTGAAGTTTTATCACAAAAATAGATTTTAAAAAAAAATGATCAGAATAGACCTTTTTATTTTAAATTTTTTAATATTTAAAAAAAAAAAAACAAATTAAACTTCACCTCCAAAATCCCACCCCCATAACTCTAAACCCTAAGTTTAGATTAGTTAATCCAAAGATATAAATGTATATTTACACCCTTTAACAAAGTCTATTTTGATTATTTTTCTCCTTAAATGTTATTTTGGGACAAATTTTTTTTTTGAAATCTATCTTAAAATATTTTCTATCTTAAATGAAATAGTTATTAGTAAATTAGAATATATTGATTTTCAGTTAAAGAGTTGTTAGATAATATGATGATATTTTAGTATTAGTCTTAGTATTGTTTTATTAAGATGATATTTTTGACTTATCTACATATGAATCAAGCTCAATAGGTTTAATTTTAAAAATAGAATGTAGAAAGAATTGGCTGAAATGCTTCTTTTGTAGGGATATTGTGGAGTCAGTACTTCACGAAAGAAAATTTGTGTTATTAGTTCAACTATTTCAAAATATCAGTGTTACTCTTTAGAACTGATAAGTTAATAATAATGATACGAAATGGCAGGTTAACATCGTGGTTTCAAATAAGAGTAAATGGTAAACTAATGATAATGCTCTAGAATTTTCATTTAATGATAAGGAATTTTTTCCTCTGAATAGATAGTGAATGCTCCCAATACACTTTCTTCAATTTGTTGCTCTTTTTAAACATTTTCTATGTCGTGTGCAAAATTCATAGATTCTTGTTGTGTGTATTTGTGAATAGGCGCATATAAAAAGTAAAAAAAAATATTGTCTCATGATTATTACAAGATAAGAAATCATATGGGTTATCAAAGGCAAAACGATAAAAAGGAAGATTTAAATAAATATAATTTGAGATAGAATGGTGTCGTAATGGGTTATTAGAGATAAATAGAGAGATAATATCCCATTTTCAGCAAATGGGCTCAATCCCTCTTATGAGCACTAGTCACATAATTGTTTAAATGACAAAGTTAAAGAGCGAATAAAAATTCCGCTTACGGCTAGTGTATCGATCTCAATACTATGAGAAATGGGCTCAATCCCCCTAATGGTCTTAAGTCAAATGATTATGGATGACAAATGTAAACAGCAAACAAAGTGAGAAATCATCAATCTCTATCGCGTATATCAATCAAATGCTCCAGTGCTATTAACTGAAAAAATTATCTCATATACACATGTCTTTTTTTTAATTTAATAAATTTTTATTTTAATTGTAAAGTTTTTTAAAAATTGAATCCGCACTTTAATTCAAATTCTCCCAAAATCGTTAAAGTAACGTAAGATTTCACTCATTCTTATTAGACCGTTTATTCTTGGAATTTTGCAAAACCTTCATCTCGAGATTATCTCCCACAAATTAAAATCGTAGTTGAATCAAAACCCTACTCATGTTTAAATCAAGTCAAGTCGAAGCAGAAAGAAGATGGGTCGAGTAGTGGGATGAATAGAAACGGCTATGGTCACATCTGAAACAGGTGAAGTAAGGGACATCGTAAACCCAAGCACTTTCGTCAGATCTGTTGACCCGGAAATATAGGAACCTCCCCCAGATGCAAAAGAAAGTGAGAGAAATCAATTGAGAAAGAGGGAGAGGAGGATTTCGCAAGCAAACGACATTCGAAAAGCAAGTGAACAGCAACCGTTAGCCAGATTTAAGGTGATAATTCTCTTGCCGCTGACATGTTATTGTCTTGCTCTATACAACTAGGTACACTTAAGAAATTATAAGTAACTATTCGGTCTCAGTAAAATTTATATAAATACAAACCAAAAATTACATTTATACAAATCAAAAATTTTAATAAGGATTATTTTAAAATTTTAACACTTAATATATTTTAATGATTTTCTTAAAAAACAAAAGGAAACGACCGGTTAGAGGAAACCCCTTTTGGGCATAACTTAAAAAAAAAATTATAAAGAACATTGGCAAAGCAAAAATGTCTTCGCAAGCAACCGGAGATTGATGGGAAGTGAACAACAACCGTTTGCCAGATTGAAGGTGATAAATCCCCTGCCGCCCACATGCTGTTATGTTGCTCTGTACAACTAGTAAGAAACTCTAAATAATTAGTTGATCCCATTAAAATTTATATAAATACAAGCCAAATATTATATTTATACAAACAAACATTTTTAATAGTTTATTTTATATTCACAAGATAATTTTATATTCACAAGAGAATTCACAAGACAATTATTTTAAATTTTTTAAAATTTAATATATTTTGATGATTTTTTTAAAGAAATAAAAGAAAATGACCGGTTAGAGGAAACCACCTTTGGGCAGAACTAAGAAAAAAATTATGAGTAGGCTTGAGAATTTGAAAAATTAGTTTAGCTTTTAAAATGTCTTTTGGCACATTAATCTCACTGGCATGCTTCAAACAAACTCAAAATAAGTAGGGCAAAACAATAATGTCTTTTACAAGGAAAACACCGACTGAGGGCAAGGAAACCGCAACCACAAAGCTAAGCTCAACAAAATTTTACAATTACGTTTGAGACTTTGAAAAAATATTTTAGTTGTTAGAAAGTTCTCTCGCTCCTTAAGTTCACTGGCAGACCTGAAACAAAACCAAAAAAACATTAGCAAGGCAAAAAGGTTTCCCAAACAAACGGCATTTTGTAGGCAAGTGAACAGCAACCGTTGGCCAGATTTGAGCTGATAATTCCCATGCCGCTGACATGTTGTTTCCTTGCTCTGTACAATTATGGACACTTAAGAAACTCTAAATAACTATTTGATCCCATTAAAATTTTATATAAATACAAACCAAAAATATATTTATACAACCAACAATTTTAATATTTTATTATATATTCACAAAGAATTATTTTAAAATTTTTAACACTTAATATATTTTGATGATTTTTTTAGAAAATCAAAAGGAAACCACCGGTTAGTGGAAACCACACTTGGGTATAACTCAAATAATTTTGTAAGGATGTTTGAGAATTTGAAAAATTAGTTTGGTTTTTAGAATGTCATTTGGCACCTTAATCTCATTAGTAGGCCTAAAACAAACTCAAAAAAGTATGGCAAGGCAATAATTTCTTTCGTAAGGAAAACACTGACTGAGGGCAAGAGAACTGCAACCACTGGCCAAACTGAAAAAATAATATAATTACGCTTGAAAAAATAATTTTAGCTTTTTGAAGGTTATCTCGCTCCTTAATCTCACTGGACAGGCCTGAAACAAAAAAGAAACATTGGCCAGGCAAAATGTTTCGCAAGCAAACGACATTCTGAAGGTAAGTTGAACAACAATCGTTGTCCATATTTAAGATGATAATCTCCCTGCCGATGACCTGTTGTTGTCTTACTCTGTACAACTAAATACACTTAAGAAACTCTAAGTAATTATTTGCTCCCATTAAAATTTATATAAATAAAAGACCAAAATTATATTTATACAAACAAACAATTTTAATAGTTTATTTAATATTCACAAAAAATATTTTAAATTCTTTTAACACTTAATATATTTTGATAAATTCCTTAAAAACAAAAGAAAATAACTCGTCAGAGGAAACCATCTTGGGCAGAACTCAAAAAAAATTATAAGGACGCTTGAGAATTTGAAAAATTAGTTTAGCTTTTATAATGTTCTTTGGCACCTTAATTTAACTGGCATACCTCAAACAAACTTAGAAAAAAGTATGGCAAAACAATAATGTCTTTCGCAAGGGAAAACACCGACTGAGTGCAAGGAAACCGCAACCACTGGTGCAAGTTCAAAAATAGTATAATTACGCTGATATTTTGAAAAAAAATATTTTAGCTTACTAGAAGGTCCTTTCGCTCCTTAGACTCACTGGGCAGGCGCTGGAACAAGACCAAAAGAAACATTGGCAAGGCATAAATGTTTTTCGCAAGCAATCGGAGACTGATAGGAAGTGACAGCAACCCGTTGGCCAGATTTAAGGTGATAATTCCCCTGCCGCTGACATTACTATTAGAGTACGGACTAGGTAAACTTAAGAAACTCTAAGTAATTATTTTGTCCCATTA
>CAJHQP010008224.1:0-28120 GCA_905132765.1 Moricandia arvensis
GAAAAAGAGATGAATTTCGTGTATATTCATTAGCATAAAGGGGTCCTTTTATAGGGAATACAAATAAGTAAATTCAACAAGAAAAATGAAATAGTACAAATCCTAGTCTATCTAGGAAAAGGATAATCTCTAAAACCAACAAGGAATAAGTTTTTTCATTTCCCTAATCCTAATCCTATTTGGGCTAGGATTAGTAAACTTATATGGATTTGGTTTATACTTGGGCCAGTATTGGTCGGACCGACCACAGACCCATCGACTATCGATACATCGCCCATATGGGTTATGGCAATCTACACATTGGTTCATAACAAATAAGAAAAAACACAATAAAATCAGTTTTATATGTAAAATTGTTGCACGGTAAAAATTAAGTTTTTTTTATTATTATTATTATTATTTTTCTTTCCACTTTTATATGAAATTAAGACTGTCGACAAAAAAATATGAAATTAAGACTAATCTATATATATATATATAAAATGTTTCCTTCCTCCTGCAGATGCCACTTGAGGAATTGACACGAGTACTGCATATGGGCTTTAAGATTAATTTGTTGGGTTTTAGTCGTCTTTTTTGGGCTCTTGGCAATACAAAACCTAGGCCCGTAATTGAACTTAGCCACTGTTCATCGTGTTCGTCGACCTCAGAATAATCTCCGACAATGGAGAGTTATTTGGGACGGAACGTCATATGACGATTCCCTCTTGCTTTTGGGAAGGATTCAAAGATTTTCACTTTCTATGGTTCTTATTTAGATTTGATGTGTGAAGAGCCCTCTTTGTTTGGTTTTGGCTCCGACAAGAGAGCTTGCTGGTCAGGGTTTAGGGTTTAGAGAAGCTCCTGAACAGAACATTGAGCAACCCGTCTGGGCAGGAACACATGCTCTCCCTGAAAGATTTAAAGTGTGAGAGGGAGTTTGGAGAAGCTTTGCATGTACCATATATATTTATTAACGTTAAAACCAATGTTTTCTTTATAAGAAAAAAGAATATAGTTTTTTGAATGCCAACCTTTCTGATCTCCTTACTATTAAATGAGAAGTACATTTGACACGTGGCGCTCACAGAACCTTTCTCAGTCGAAATAACGCGATTCTATTGGTTGATTTTTTGGAAATTCATTTTTGATTTATTTTTCTCATCGACATAACAAAAAATGGAAGCCCTATAAATACTAACCTTATTTTGTTTAATGCATTAAATACTTACTAAAAAATAAGACAGATTGAAGGAGTAGTAAAGTAATTAATATTACTTGCGCAAGAATATTTATATATTTAATGCATTGAATACTTACTAAAAAAAAGATTGCAGGAGTAAGAAAGTAATTAATATTACTTGCGCAAGAATATTAATTAATACATGTATTTACTAATATCCCTTACTAAAAATACGGTAATCATATTGCGCAAGAATATTAATTAATACATAATTTACTACTATCCCTTACTAAAAATACGGTAAATCATATTAATTACTTGCGCAAGTTAGAATCATATCATATGCATTTAATTTTCTTCCAAAAAAAATTAATTATCTTTAGTTAAACGGTTCCATAATTTATTTTATGAATATTTGTTTGGTGTCATTACAAATCTATATGATTCATTTCATATAAATAGAGGTCATTGTCTTCAAAAGAATAAATCATATCATTCTTACTACGAATAGGTTTTTGCGTACAGTTTTAGTTTTAGGTATAGGCGAAATTACCACTGAGATTCATCGAGAAATTCGTGATGAAAGGTATAAAAGTAGATCTCATCGAACCTGGTCGAATCATCTGTTCCATGAAAGTCCAACCTCATCTCCTGATAAACATATATTTTTATTTCGACTTTTTTGGGATGTGAAACTCTTGAAAAATCCCTTTTAATTCTTTTCTGAGATGATTCTATGTCTAAACTCATTGTGTTGAATGCTCGTGGTACACAGGTTAAGATCTTGAACTGGGTTGATGGTGTTGAAAGTGATGACTTCCTTACCGGTTTATCTGCTCAGTTTGGAGAATCGTGCCTTCTGAGGCTGATCAAGGCGTTAGATCTCCGGTTGCTTTTGTGCATCCTTTGGACTCGTGTTCAAATCTCTCTTCTAGGGTTAGTCTCTTTCTCCTTCTACCTCTCTAAAGTGTGATCCTTTCTCTCAAAGTCATTGCCTTTTTGTTTTTGTCTCTTTGCTCTGTTTCAGTTAGATGGGCATACTGCTTTGTCGATCCGTGGAAACTGTGCTTTCACTGAGAAGGCAAAACATGCTGAGGCGGCTGGTGCTTCTGCTCTGCTTGTTATTAATGACAAAGAAGGTTTTGTTTTTGATTTGAAACTTTGTAGCTTTGAATCGTCTAATTTAAGTTTTATGATCGTTTGTCAGATCTTGATGAGATGGGATGTATGGAAAAGGACACATCTTTGAATGTGAGTTTACCTGTATTAATGATCTCTAAGTCTAGCGGAGATGCTCTCAACAGGTCTATGGTGGAAAACAAGAGTGGTGAGTGAGCCCCTTGTGATGTCCCACTTTCAGTTTTTTCTTTTGTTTCTCATCCATTAAATAGGCTTATTGAGTTGTTGATCTTCTCTTGCTGTTGAGCTTTTGTTGTATGCACCAACTCGTCCTGCTGTGGACCTCACAACAGGATTGTTGTTGCTAATGGCTGTTGGAACTGTTGTCGTTGCATCAATGTGGTCAGACCTTACAGATCCTAACCAAGCTAATGAATCTTACAGCATACTAGCAAAGGTTTACATCTTTTCTTTTTCTTTTCTTCTTTGGTGGTCACCATTCGTAGCTAAACTTGATTTTCTACAGGAATTTACTGGTGCTGGAACCAGAAAAGATGATCCAGAGAAGGAAATTCTTGATATAAGTGTCACTGGAGCTGTATTTTTTATAGTAACAGCCTCCATTTTTCTGCTGCTTCTTTTCTACTTTATGTCGTCATGGTTTGTATGGGTGCTCACCATATTCTTCTGCATCGGTGGCATGCAGGTAACAAGTGTAGATTTAGATTAAATCTATGTTTGAGTTTTCCGATCAGTTTAACAAAGTGTAGCTGTTGTTTTTCAGGGTATGCATAACATCATTTCAGCAGTTTTATTGAGGTATTCAAAATCATTCCTAAATTTCTCACTTCTCTCTCTTTTTTTTTCATTCTGGTTAGCATCTCTTGATGGATATATGTTGTGATCCGTCTGCAGAAAATGTAGACATCTTGGTCGGAGATCTGTGAAGCTCCCTTTGCATGGGACAATGTCATGGATGTCACTTTTGGTGAATATCTTTTGTCTGTCGTTTGCTCTCTTCTGGTTTATAAAACGGCACACATCGTATGCTTGGGCTGGGCAAGACATCTTGGTAAAGCTCCCCTTTCTTCATGCAGTGAATGCTTTTAGAAGCCATTCCTCTCAGTGTCTTATGCTTGCTTTATCTGTCAACTTAGTTTTATATTCCCCTCTTTGAAATATTCACTTTCACATTGTTGGCAGGGCATCTGTTTGATGATCACAGCTGCAATATACACAAACGTACTTTCAGATCAGTCAGAGGGAGTGTCAGTGGAGATCAATGTTTCATACCTTGATGCTGCTTTCCTTGACGTAAAAAAAAAAGATCATCATGCATACTCTTCTCTTTTTTTTTTGTGTGTCAATGAAAAGAAATTCATATTGAGATGTTAATTTATGGTTGTTACAGGAAGAGATAGAGATTGAATCGAGGGCTCTGCGTGTGGGTAAAGCGGTTGCGGTTGCGAGCGTTGAGCTGAGGAAAAAGAAGAATGGTAATATTATTGCTCAAGGTCGCCATACTAAGTACCTTGCTCCCCGTCCTAAGCTTTGAAGATTCTTATTATTTTTTTACTATCTATTTATTTACCTCCCCCAGCAAATAAGACTCGGTTATTTTTATCTGATCATGAGATTACATGAAATCAGATACTTAATAATTCTAATAAAACCTAAGTGATCTACAATATTTGTAACGACGATCTCTGTTTTTAGTATTGCATCATGATTCAATGTTTTGAAACAGCCAGATATTACTTTATGTTATTATTTTTGCGTTGGGTCATGTCTGCAATATTAACACTTAGTTATGTAATGGTTTTAGTGTTATTTGGCAATGATAAATAGTAAGGCTAGAGCTAAGCAAGCTTTTGGAGACTAATGAAACATCCAACGTCATTGGGTTGTGGAGGGTGCGTAATCAGAATCAAAATGAATTGGAAATAATTGGATATGCTATCACATTCTCAAGACGTAGCCATCATCTCTTGTATTATTCTATTTGACTATGTTTCTTAAAAAAACGGTTAAATCAAATATTCATATACAATTATTTGCTGGATTATTTCATGTAATCATAAAATATTTGAATTTACATAAAAGATTTGGATTATCTCAATCTACATAAAAGATTCAAAGTACCATAACATTTGAATTTATGATTTAGTGATTATTTTTAAAATTTACTATTTAAAGGGTTGAGTTTATATATTTATATAAATAATTTAAACATATATACATGATTTAATAGAGTTAGTTTAGTCATTTAACCACAAATTCAAAATAATTGTTAAAATAATATTAAATTTATGGTAAAATTAAAATTTTCAAAAATAAAATCAGTGTTTTGGAGTGTGATGAGTTGGAGCATTTTAAATCACACTCTATTTTTCAATTTAAAATATAGTTTAGAGTAAAAATATTTTAATATGCTCTATTTTCACTCTGTAACAGAATAAAAATAGGTTTATTTTATTTATAGAAAATTGCTTTTTTTTTTGTTTATTATTCTATTTTTCAATCTAAAATAAAGTATAGTTCAATTCTGTTATACAATTATTCTATTATAAAGTTAAGCTGTTTTAAAGTAAAAATAGAGAGATGATTTAGGGCATGTTCAACTTTAGCACCCTATTTAGGTTACAAATTAAGTTAAAAACCTCACCTTAAAAGATCATGGATAAACATGACTTAAAAGGTGGTGCTTAGAGTTTTGGTGGACCCCATAACTTAAGCAACTCTAAGAGCACCCGCAATGGTGATCATTAGCGGAATCCTTAGGAAAAATAATAATTAAATAATTAAAAAAGTTAAGGATTCATTCTAAAAAATCCTTATATAAGGATTGATTCTTATACTATTCACGACATGTGGCGGTCCGTGATTGGTTGGTATTTATTTTTTTTAATTTTTTTTTAAATCTGAAAAAAAATAATTAAAAAATTAAAAAACACTATTCCCAAGGACTCTAAGGAGATCCACGGTTACGGATGCCCTAACCACCTTGGTTAAAGGTGCTCTTAGTGTCCCCCTCACCTTGCAGTCTCAATCTTCATCCCAAATAAATATTTTCCAATTCCAAGAATGATTAAACCTACTGGTATTAAAAAAAAGGAGAGAAAGAATGATTAAACCTAGAAGTAATGCACGTCATGTTTCTCTCTCCGTTTACCACTAGCCAAATACAAATACAAACGTGTTTATTGAATAATTAATAGTAATATATCTTTTTTTATTTCTCTTTCTCTCTCTCTCATTGGCTTATTTGCTATAAAAGGAACACGAGATGAGTCTAGTGATGGATGTAAATCAGCTCATCTCTCCCACCTCCTCATTGCTTCTCTTGGTGGTCTTGTCGCAAAGTGATTCCATGGAGAATAAAGATCAGAAGATAGTCCCTTTGATTGAGAGTAAAGATTCAAGTCGACGATCAAACATCGAGAGGTTCTCCCACTATGTTGGTACGTTTTTTCTTGTTTGGCATGTATTACTGATTTACTACTAACATATTATATCCACAAAATACAGCAAGGCAGCTAGGATTTGAAGATCCAAATGAATGCCCACAACTATGCAAACTGGCTAATGCATATTTGATAAAAACAAAGGGATATGATGAGAATGTGTATGTGTATTTGATGAATCATGCTGAAGTCGATCCTTCATTGATGAAGAGGATGTCATAATTGTTTACCGAAGAATCTTCTCCCATCTTTGCTTATATTTGAACAATATTGGGGTTTATTTGGTTTTTAGTGAGGGTTATTGGTTCTTGCATTTTAATGGATTTGGAAATCTAAACTAAATCAAGTGTTATTGGTTCTATGATTTTAAAACTCATATTGAAATCATGTGTTATTGGTTTCATGATTTATAAATTCTAATTTAAATCAAGTGTTATTCAATCATCTGAATTTACTAATGGATTTGATTTCATAACGGATTTGCATGGATTTCTTTGTTAAAAATACAAAGACTCAAATCCGAGTGAAAACCTCCGGATTTGTAAATACAAATACAAATTTATATGTTAGATTTGAAAATTAATATATTTTACATTGATTTGTAAATACTATATGGATTTTTAAATACTTTAAAGTACATAAACCAATAACTCCTCCTTAGGCTCCATTGATGTTGAGAATTTTGGGAAAGTAATGTTCGATATTGTAGGATATTTATAATAAAATATTAGTGTTTGTACATGATGTGATTATACTTTTTGAAAAAAAAATTTACGTGGCTCAAAATACTTACCCAAATTCTATTGGCAGAGGATGTTAGAATTACGTGCTATAAAATGCAAAAGGGATGACACATGCAACATGGACTACACATGCAATTGTAAAAGGTTGTTGTAATTGTGTTGTCACTTAAGAATAATAGTTTGTAGTTGCTTATTTTTGCATGCACCAATAATAATTATCAAGAAAGTCAGTAATCGTATTAAAAAATATGAGAAAGTAAAACATGAAGTAGACCAATAATCATTTCCATAATCGTATATGAATTTGAATATTTGTGTTTGTGAAACAATAATAAGACGTGATAGAATGGAAACTATATATCCGTAATCTCATATTATGATAAAGAGATTTACAGAATTTGAATAACTGTATCAAAGCATATTTATTTATTAATAAACTCTAATAAATGTCAGAAATTTACTTGAGCATTACTCGTGTCCTTATTCATACGGTTAAGAATATTTTGTTGCTGTAACCAAAATATTAACTTAGCCTACTTATCTCATATGGTCTTAAAAAATATATAATACAGAGTATCATCGACTTCCATAATATCTATCATCGACGAGAAAGAGGTGATATGATTTATAAACATTTGTATACAGAGCCCTCTCGTCAGTGATCCGATCTAGACATATGATTGTTCTAAATACCGCATCCAGTGGAATTGCTGCATTGTTGTTGGAAGGAGGTAGAACCGCACATTCCAGATTCGGTATTCCGATAGATGCAGACGAGTTCAGTACTTGCAAGAAAATGGAGCCAGGATCAGATCGTGCAGAATTAGTTAAAGCGGCAAAGTTAATTGTATGGGATGAGGCGCCTATGATGAGCATACACTGTTTCGAGATGTTGGATCGTTCTACGCTAATTGTTATTCAGTTACTGCCCCATGTGATAGAAGCTAGAATTATAACCGGAAACAATATTACTGGAGACAAGGTCTGGATTCCTAGAATGTTTGTCACACCACCTGACACAAAGTTTCCCTTCAGAATGCGTCGAAGACAGTTTCCCATTACATTGGCTTTCGCGATGACAATCAACAAAAGTCAAGGTCAAACACTAGAAAGCGTTTGTTTGTTTCTGCCTAGGCCAGTGTTCTCTCATGGTTAGCTCTACGTCGCACTTTCAAGAGTTAAATCGAGATCGGGATTAAAAATCCTAATAACTGGTAAAGAAAGGAAGCCGGAGACGAAAACTTTGAATGTTGTCTACAAACAAGTTTTTCAGAATATTCCGTAGCCAAGGGTACTTAATTGTACCTTTATTTTTTTCCAATAAATTAAGAAAAATATAGAAACTGTTACAATTATTTATCTTTTCGATTTCTCAGATGGGTAGTGATGAGTAATAAAATTAAATCTTAAACACACATATTATGATTTTTAATGATGTTGCAATTATACATACACACAATATGTTGCACCATGATACGGAAGATACTTTGTTACATCACGTCAATGTAAATTATAGAGTACCAGCATTTGCATGTGTCGTTGCTTTACCCCAAACACGGTGGTCTTATAATATAAAATATGTGCCTGCCAAAACCCAACCACTATTAAGCCTATAACTGAATTTGTTCATGCCGGCACAGGGTGCGGACCGGTCATCTAGTATAACTATAAGTAAACATTTCGTAAGTAAAAATATGTATTTTTAATAAAAACGAAAGTAGATTATAAAGTTCAATAGTCTCCTCTAATTCGCCAGCTATTACGCTAGATGAGCACTTGAACAAAACCATTGCTGGATTTTTTTTTTGTTGGAGACTAAACAAAGAAAAGAATAATATTACTCCTTCGGTTTTTCATATATAACGTTGTGGAGTAAATTTTTTGTTCTAAATTAGATGACTTTTTCAATTTTCAAAGTAAAATATATTAACATTTTATGTTATATGAACATTTGTAATCTACCATCTATTTCTTTCTTTTTCTGATCGAATTGTGTTTAGACGATTTACTAATAATGTTTTTGGTTAGAGAATATAAAATAATAAATATATTAAATTTATGTGCACATCCATGACGTATATAAAAATGGGAGGGAGTCGTAAACTAAAACCATGGGATCATAAACCCTATAAATTAAAACGAAGAGATAGAGAAATGATCAAATTATAAACCATACACAAAATACTTGCATGAGAATAAAATTAGAAATGGAAATGATAATAACCACTTTGTGCTTAACAACCCTCCTTTCACTTCTCCTGTTAAAATACATCCTCAAACGAACTACCACAAACAAGGTTTACTTACCACCGTCTCCATGGAGACTTCCCGTGATCGGAAACCTCCACCAACTTAGCATCCATCCTCATCGGTCTCTCCGTACACTCAGCCTTCGTTATGGACCACTCATGCTCCTTCATTTCGGCCGCACACCAGTTCTCATAGTCTCCTCCGCGGATGTTGCTCATGACGTCTTGAAGACTCATGATCTTAAGTGTGCCAGTCGTCCAAAAACAAAAGTAACCAATAAAATTCTAGATGGTGGGAGAGATGTTGCCTTTTCCCCTTACGGTGAATACTGGAGACAAATGAAAGTATGCAAATGAAAATTTTAGATTTTCTTTTTCTTGCTTTTTTGTTGATCCGGAATATTTACCGGGTCGTGACCCAACCGACTAATCCTCGGAGGTCTGACCACCGGCGCGGTCAACCCCGGTTGCTCGCAAAAGAAGTTAGATATGCTTATTGCCTAGCCACAAGCTAGGATAATCTAAGGGCAACAAATTCGAACATGTGACCCTTAGAGACATTACGAGACACCATGTACCACCGGGCCACTATCGGGTGGTTAAATTTTCTTCATAATTGCTTTTGGTAGTTCTATAAGACTCGCAATGTTTATCTTCAAACAGAGGCGCCCAACAGATTTGGAAGTAACCCATTGAAACAATTTTTGTACTTGATAAAAAATATTAGTAACGAAAACTTTTGAATGGCGTTGGATGCAGGGTATATGCTATTAGAGCATCTAAGACTCAAGCCCACTAGTGTTCCAAGTGTCAAAACAAAGCCCAAAATGTTTAGGGTTTCCATGCAAGTAAATTTGTATAAGTATAGCCCTTATGAGAACAAGAATGTAACATTGAGAGATGCCTTTCAAGCAGCTCTCTTCCTCTTATATTTCATAATATAAATCTATGTCTTTGGTCTCTTGGTGACAAGTTAAAGGAACTCCATTTCTCTTCTTTTTATGCACTTAAATAAAGCTCTTTGAGCTATTTCTATTTCAATAAAGCTTTACAAAGCTATAATCTTTCTAGGTTTAAGTTTGCTTTCATATGCATCCAGAATCTACTCAGCAACAAAATGGTCCGATCTTATGAGAAAGTAAGAGAAGAAGAGATAAAACTAATGATTGAAAAGCTGGAAAGAGCAAGCTCTTCTTCTGCTTCACCGGTAAATCTAAGCCAACTCTTTATGACGTTGACTAACGATATAATATGTAGAGTTGCCTTGGGAAGAAAATATAGCGGCACAGAAGATGCAATCGATGTGGAGAACATAGTGAGTACATTCGCGGCACTCTTGGGTGAATTTCCAGTAGGTGACTACATTCCAAGTTTGTCGTGGATTGATAGGATCCGCGGTCTCGATCATAAGATAGAGGAGGTTGAGAAAAGGTTTGATGAGTTTCTGGAAAGAGTGGTAAAAGAACATGAAGCTGCAGATCAAGAGAACAGATCGGACTTGGTTGATAAGTTATTGACGATTCAAAGAGACAAGACAGGACAATTTGAGCTTCAAAAAAATGCCTTAAAACTTATCATATGGGTAATCCAGTTTTTACTTCCTCCTATGATGTTGCAAAGCATTAGTAATCAAAACTAGCAATTATGAATGATTACTCCATCTTCATGATTTATTACTTTAGATTCCTATAACTTTTCTAACATATTATATTCTTAATTTCTCTCAGGATATGTTTTTAGCAGGAACGGCAACAACTCTCTCGTTTCTTGAATGGACAATGACAGAGCTCATGACACATCCAAAGGTCATGAAGACACTCCAAGAAGAGATTCGTTCAATCTCGAAACATGATTTATATGTAACGGAGAAACAAGCTGAGAAGATGAACTATTTACAAGCTGTTATCAAGGAGGCGTTACGGTTGCGTCCACCCGCTCCACTATTAGTTCCCAGAGTATATAGTGAAGATGTCAAGTTAAAGGGATATCATATTGCAGCAGGCACACAGGTATAATTTTAAACTGCACATGCTACACCAAAAAATATATTAAAAAATAATAATAATTACTAATAAGAAATTAGAAAAAATTAAAAACAGAGTGGTATTAAACTTACTTTTAAATTATATAAAATACATAATTTAATATAACTAATAGGTAAGAAAATTATTATTGCCATTTTCGTAATCATCAAATGAAAATATATAATATTTATTATTTTCTATTACATAATATTAAATTTTAAATTAATAAATATAATTCAAAACAAATTCATTGGTTAGTTGAAAGTTTTTTTATATAAACTCTTTTTTTTCATCAAAATCTTCTTTTAAATTTTAAGCTAGATTGAAAAAGTAATGATATGTTAAATTTTAATCGGATATATTCAATGAACTTTCCATTTCATAAATTCAATGAAAAAGTAATGATATGTTAAACTCGGCTAAGCATGTATAAGGTATATGCGTGTTGGTTCCCATCAAATCAACAATCTTCTTATGGTCATGCTGTATCGCTTTTGGTTCTAATCATTTAGATTTATTTAAAAAATTGAATATATATATATATATACATGTCTATTAATATTATATTAATGATGAGCTATTTCAATAAAATTAGAATGAGATAAATATGAGAATCGAAATATAATAACTAACATAACATAAAATTATTATTTACTGAAAGATATCTAAGTAATCATGTGTGATATAATATATTATAGCTATTATGCTTCACATTTTTAACTATATATTTGATGGGATTTCAGTACTTTATTAAAAAATTCTGGCATATATCTATTTGTATAAAATTTTGAAACTGTAATCAACTGTAAATTTTTAAATCATAAGTAAAATTTCGAACACAATTTTTCTAAGAAAATAATAGAATTAATAAATTGGTTATATTCATATATAAATACTTACAATTTTATAAATTGATTTTTTTCCAAAGACAATAATAAAATGGATCAAAATATCATCAACTATATGGATATCACATCATTTAATATTTAATTTTAAAATATGAATATAATATAAAATCAATTTTCAGTAAAAATGATATTTTTTATCATATTTTATAATTTATATGAAAGGTCTGTAAAACTTAATTTAAATTTTGTATCGTAAATCAAAAATAAAATAAATTTATTATGAATATATTTATATCAGCACACTTATAGTAAAGTAAAATTCTAAATTAAAAGATATTCCACTCAATAAATATTATTCTATCCAAATCTATAGTAAATTAATATTTTAGAATCTATATATATATATAATTAATAAATTTTAAAGATAATTTTAATATCTAAAAATATATTTAATTATTACAAAATAAATCAATTGTATTTTTTAAATTTAATATAAAAATCATATTTTCAAAATTAATCTGTATCATTTATTTTATAGTACTAATTTTTTTAGTTACTTATCAAATTTTATAACATTCAAACACATATACTTATAAGTACTAAAATTAATATTAGATTTTAATGTTGCTTATATTATTTAATATAATTTTCTTTATTGTAATGAATCAGTTATTCAGTTTTCATATAGTTTAAATTAGCAGCTTTAAGAGAAAATATGAAAGATAAATAGTACCGCTAAATTTAAGAAACAAACTTATATAAATAGAAAAAGATCCATATGTTCCATGTTGATCACTATTAACTATCACTTTTAAAATTTAAGTATATTTACTATGAAAAAAAAACAAAGTATAATAAATACTAAGAACAATGCAAAAAAAATTATTTTCATGAATATTTTAGTGGTGAAACAAATATATTATTTCTAAAGATAAAATAATAGTTAAAGTTGTAACGAAAACTAGTGAAAGTTAATAATATTTTTAGTTGAGAACAAACAAAATATTTTGTAAAACTTTCATCAGAATTGAAATTATGTTTTTATTGCAAAGCTTATTGGCTCACCCGCCCATAGGATGGATATTACCATAGTATTCATTAAAATAAGGTTATTTTAAATAGTGCTCATCAGTTAGTCTCATTGAATTTTATGTAAATTTTATGATAAATATATTTATGGAAACACAGGTTATAATCAATGCGTGGGCAGTCCAACGAGACACTACAACATGGGGGATAGATGCTGAAGAATTTAGGCCAGAAAGGCACTTGGACTCGGATTTGGATTTTCAGGGACAAGATTTCACATTCATTCCATTTGGATCGGGAAAGAGAATATGTCCTGGAATAGGATTCACATCAGCACTGATTGGTGTGACGTTGGCCAACATTGTGAAACGTTTCAACTGGAAAATGGATGTCAAACCACAAAGGGATCATGATGACCTAACTGAAACAACTGGTCTCGTGCTTTTCCGCAAATACCCTCTTATTGCTTTTCCATCTTCTGCTTGATTCATCATGTTACCACCTTGCTTCACCCTGATGAATGAATAAAAACAATGCAATCCCCTCTGGTCTTGCTTTGTATATATGTTTAATCTGAATTCATCACGTACAAGTTGTAGGCACAAATTCGATGGTGAAATATTTGAAAGACATTTTTATCGATTAAGAGAAGGATTACAAGAGAAAACATTAAAACTTTGTAAAAATTAGGTCAACTCGGCAAGAGCAAATAAATAAAGTAAACCCTAGCTCTTGTGTCGAGAAGCGTATGTTTGTGAATGTCATTGTTGGTCTTCTCTTTATATACTCATCTTCTTTTCCTTTTTGCCTTGCAATCTGCGTAGACTTGTAGCGACTTCAACTTTATTGGGGCCAAGTTCTGTTGACTCGATGAGTCTTGTCTGAGGGATGTAATTCATCTCCAAGTTCATTGTGAGAGACAAAGTCGGTCTCAATGAATTTGCAATAATAGGTTATAAGAGTCAAGAACTTGGCACATGTCTTTCCAACAGAGCCGAACTCCCTCCTCGGCATACTGGTAAGCTATGTTTCCGTTTTACCCAAGTAAACTAATGAACAGTTGAAAAGGAAATATTAATTTTGTGAATACTTTTACATATGCATGAGCTTTCAAAAAAGTATTGGTTTTTTTTTTGAGCAACCAACAGATTTTATAAAGATAGAAAGATTAGACCCAAGCGTAAGAAGAGTTCATATTACATAAGACAGATTTAACCACACAGTCTGCAGGCCCATTCAAAAAAAGTATTGGTTATATTCACTTGTACAACTCCCAAAGAGAAATTTCCTATTTGTTTTCACAAATAAAATATACTTAATTATATATAATTATACAAAATTATACAAGATAGTAAAACAAACAAAATGCACCTTATAAAATTATCTGATTTTAATCGATTTATAATCCAAAAACAATTATGGTTTTAAAGTAATAGATTCAATCTAATATATCCAAAAATACTGAAATAAACACATTGTTTTACCACATGTTTATATAAAATTTATTTATTTTTTATACATATATATTATACAAATTAAAATTTATAAGCAAATAAAAGCAAAATAATAATTTACCATGAGTACAGAAGAGCCATCTAGTTAATATATATTAAAACAATATGAACTCTGAAAAAAAATGTCAGGACTATGATGATTTGTTAATTTATGGACTTATTAATTTAAAAATATTTTCCTTATTTAGATTTATAATTTAAAAATATATATTTTTATTTAAAAAATGAAAAAATAGTTGATTCACGATATTATAAATTGGTTAACTTTGTATATTTGAATTTCATATATTTTAAGATTGTTTGATATATTTTATATATGTTGAATATGATATCATAACATACAATTCATTTTTATAGGTTTTCAATAATATGAAATATAAAATTTGAGCTGAAGTTTTTTTGAAGAAAATAAACAACAAAATACTATGTGTATGTTCATATAAATTCTTTATATATATAGTAATTATTAAAATTATGATTTTAATGGGGCCATATATATTCCTAAGACTTTTAAAAATATTCTTATCATATTATATTATCCAATTGCTTCAGACTTTGCACCGTTCCAATTTAAGACCATCACCATTTATTAATTTATCAAGTTTCTACGGTATCTTTTAAATCTTTTTCATAAATTTTTCTTTAGTTCAAAAAAGAAAATTTATGAAAAGATTTAAAAGATATTTAATCTTTTTAATCCTTTTTATAAATTTTGACGGTTGGATCTAGGTGATCTGGTAAATCATCTGATACCGATCAGACATAGATGATAGATGCCCCCACTGTTGTTTTAATTCCAGCACAATGTTATAATGTGTTGATAAATTTTGCCACCATATACTTCACGTTAATGAAGTTTTTCTTGATCCACAGGACTCGAAGACCATTGTCTTCTAACCACAAGTGGATTCATCATACACAAAAAAATGAGTTGATTACATAATAAACCACTTTTTGAGTTTTGTTTGTAGTCAGAGCCACATTCCACTTGCAGCATACTTTTACTTGGATCGAGAGAAATTATTGACATAAATACCCTTATTGAAACGAAAGGAATGGTGGACTTCGTTGTATTTCATTATCAACCACATGATCCAAAAGAAACTTAAATATTCTTTTTTTCTTACCTATCATTTCTTTACATCATATTTAACAATTCTAATTATATTTAACTTTTAAATTTATTGTTTTCTCTCAAAATTAACTATTCATAACTATATTTGTATTTATTTTTTCATTTTTTTCTCTCTTCTTTGTATTTTCTCTTAAATAATACTATGATGCTCATAATGAAATATTATCCATGTGAACAATTATATGTGGATGTACATATTTATTTGCTTATGCATAAAAATCGCACTAAGCAGAGTCATGTTACCATTGTTCTTGTGGATGGATTTTCATAGACATTCTTTGAGAATCAGATAATTGAGATGTACACGATAATCGAGTGTGTACATGATACAACTTTGTGAATTTGGTATAAGAAAATCGAACATATGAAGTGTGGATGGAAGAGTTACGAACAAATGAGCTACTTAGAGGAAAGTTATTAAAGGAAGTGTAACAAACAAGTCAATTGTGGACGACGAGTTGTAGTTGACAAGTTGTGGATGACGAGTTGTGGATGAGAACTTGTGGACGAGAAGTTGTGGATGAGGAGTTGTGACGAGTTGTGGATGACGACTTAAGATAAAAGAATAAAAATTAGTCAAAGATGACAGACTTAATTAAGATCGAAGCAAATTGAGGTTAAAAGCATGAAAAAAAACTATGAATCTAAGGAACAAAAACTCCAAAAAAACTATGAATCTGAACAACAAAAACCACCAAAGATTGTAGCTTTCAGATCTAAAGAATCTAAGCAACAAAAACTGTCACAAAAAAGAGTTGATTCTAGATCTAAGAAGATAATGCATCTTGGAAAAGATTTGTCTCAAAAATATAAGCAATAACAATACCTCGCATGTATTAAACGAAAACAAATTTGCCTCTCAAAGATTGTCGGTGTTTTACTGAGAAAAACAACAAATGAGAAATGATGAGATTTTGAAAGAGAGATGATAAAGTGAGAAGATAGAAGAAAGATGGGCCCGTGTTATTTTTATTTTAGTTATTTAATAAATCAGTGAAATTGATTTTTCTTTAGTTAAAGGATATTATTGTCTTTTTACATAATAAAGTATGTCTCCAGCGGGAAGTGACTTCAAATGTAATAGGAAAGTGATAAAGTGGCTGAGAAAGTAAATTTTTCCAAAAAAATTCCATCGCCAATCGACTCTATAAGCCTCTCAAAAGTAAGTCTCTCACAAAAGAATGCTTCTCCCACCAAAGGAGGACCGAGTGTTGATGGGAGCAATCATCAAATCACCTTAGCCAAAATACATGCTCTTCATGACCCTTGCAAAAGAGGTTGTTACTTGTTAGGCGCTGCTGCAACCTCCAAGCATATTGAACACTTTAATTATCTTTAACCGAACATGTTTAACCCCACCTCTTAGGGGGGTTCTTAAAAGGTGTAGTCCATAAAATTCCTAAGAGTCACTCCTTCCTCCCCTTCTGCAAGAGCCAGCTCTTAAAGAATTCTTGTATTGTTCGCGGGCTCCACAGATACGTGGCGGCCCGCGACTGGTTCTTTTTTTTTAAATCAAAAAAAAAAAACTAAGAGCCCCTAAGCCTCCTATGATTAAACTTGCTCTAAGCCTAAGCCTCCTATGATTTTCAGAAAGAAAATTTTTATCGAACATATCTAGTGGATTTTAACTTTATTGTCTACAAAATTTCACCAAATTCAGTCATATCACTTGATAGATTGGCAATCATGGATTTAGAGAGTTTAAAGCAAAACATGACGAGTATTGGTGTTTGGCATTGCCATTGCCACCACCTTTAGAAAGACTTCTTTACGTACATGTGAGACATTATGTATTTCATTCTCTCCTGGACAAAACTTAACATTTCGATCTTTGAGTCATTGAAACATTTCAACAAGATTAAATGGGTCTCTGCTCCACCCTCATTGTGTATTCCTAAGATGTCTATGACTTTTATTTTTTATACTCTCCTCCACATTGGTACTAAAGATGATGGATAATTGTTTGAGACTGATAACCTGCCATATTTCTTCATCATAAATGTTCATATCATATTGCAAAGCTTACTTCATTAGCATTACACGGAAACAAGTTGTCATCAGCAAATAACAAGTGATGGGTCGAGGGACCAGAATCAAATAACCTCACACCTTTAATGGCATCATCATGTCTATAGTAACCCTGGGTATAAAGTTTTGAAAAGAGGTTGATTTAAAAATAAAATGTTGTTACTTCACCTTTAAAAGTTTCAACTATGTGTAAGTAGTGCCATAATAATCCACTAGTTTCCTAGAAATTTCCTCGTATCGTGGATGATATTTTGAATAGATACTTTGATTAAATTTTTCAACATTTAATTGGGTCAATCAATCTTTCTCTTTCTTTAGAAAGAGAAAACTCTTTCTTCTTCCTTGTTCACAAAAAAATCTTTCACAAGGAAGAAGATTTATGTTTTTGTTTCATATAAATTTCGATCTATAGATCGAATCTTTTGTTCCGTTTAGCGGATTTCGTTTTCGCTTAGGCGATTTTGATGTGTTATCAACTCAGAATCAGAGCTTTTCTTCACGATTTTGTTTTGTTCTTTGATCTTGAGTTGAGTTGAATAAATATTTGCTCAATTTTTTTTTATGTTTGATTTAGAGGTTTTGGTATTCTTATTGTTAGTAAAGCTCGCCTCTTGATTCTGATTTGGAATCAACCATCGTCTATGTTTAAGCGGAGTATCCAAGATAGTCAAGGTTCGAGATTTGGATTATCCTTTAGAGTTTCGATGCAGAGCTTAGAGAAGTTGGAGCTACCTTTCGGTTAGCGTTATGACAAGGTTATGTTTTTGAATACTACTGAAGTTTTTCCATGGATCAAACTTTACCGATTTGAGAAGGAAACCTTGAAGATTGACGGTGATCGAAGGATGTACGAGTAAGCAAGCAGTTTCAAACTAACGGAGATGGAGATCGACGGCATGTTCCGGTAGAGAAATGACATCTCAGTTCTTGATGTAATAGAACCATGAACAAGCACGTGTCATGTAGGTGCCATGTTTTCATAGATTATGATCTCTTTGTTTTGGGTTCTATTTGGGCTTAATAGATTTTTGTAACAATGGTTTTGGACCTACTTGTAACTTTATCCCCATTGGGCTTCATTGAATAAAACAAATTGTTAACAAAAAAAAATACTTTGATTAAATGAGCCTGGGCCTAAAAGATATGGGCTGGATCATGAAACGACGTAGTTTGGAGTCATCGTTTGTTCTGTTCTGTGAGCGTCCCAAAATCAGTGAAGGAAACGCGAAATTTTGAAATTGAGCGGAAGTTCCGGTAAAGGTTCGAAGTTGCGCTTAATCCTCGGGAAAATCTTGATCTCTCTCTCCCTCACAACTCTGTAATCAACGCTCTCTTCTCTTCGTCGTCCCGTTTTCTTCGATCCTCATTCTCTTTCTCAGATTCGTTTCTCCGCCTTCCTCTGTTTGAATCTTCAGGTGTAAAGGTAATTTATTGTTTAATCGTTGCGATATTGATCCCTCTAAGGGGTAAGAAAGTTATGATTATTTGGAATCCCATTTTGATTCGAATTCATTGGTTGGTTTCATGATTCATTTTGGTTGAAACGTGACAAAGAAACATGAATAACTTATTGATTACATGTATTTAGAAATGTGAATACATTTGTAGGATCTTTACAAATGAATCTTTGAGCTGGCTTTGTTTTTAGCTTTTGGGCTGGCCATGATTGATGCATGTTCTCTTTTACTCTGATTTTGAATTATTTTTATCTGTGCTTTCTTTTCTTCTTTACATGTCTAAAATGACTGATTCTGATGATATTGTTTCTTTCCTTTTATGTTTACAGGTGAAACATATATATATTTCTAAACTGAAGATTCTTCGTCTTTCATATTTTGTAAAGCCTTCTTTCTGTGCTTTGTGTTAATGGCAGCTCTGAGATTCAACTGAGAGACGACCAATCAAACTATGTCAGACACATGGACTCGTCCAAACGTGAATAAAAACGTTTCTCTTCAGACCGGGGAAGAGTTCTCCATGGAGTTTCTCAAGGATCATAATACTCCTACTCACAACAATGGGCATATATACTATCAGAATCAACCCGACAGTGTTGCTCGGTTTCATGACCTGAGGAGGATAGAATCAGAGTGTCCTTCTGATGCATATGACTTTGGACGCGACCCCAGGGTTGAGAATGGTGGATACATGCCTCAGTTTAATAACGCATGTTACAATCTTGGTGGTGAGAAAGAAGTTATAATAAACAGGAAGGCTTTTGGTGAAATCAACTCAAACCAAGGAGGGAGGTCTGCGCCTTCTGTGTTCTTACCAGAGCGTGTTCAGTCCAACAACTACACTGGAGGAGGAGGAGGAGGTTTTGATAGAGTTGGGAAAGTTAAGTTTCTTTGCAGCTTTGGTGGGAAGATTATGCCGAGATCGAGCGATGAGAAGCTAAGATATGTAGGAGGAGAGACGCATATTGTCTCCATCCGCAAGAACCTTTCCTGGGAAGAACTCAAGAAGAAGACCTCAGCTATATGCCAACAGTTGCATTCTATCAAGTATCAGCTTCCTGGTGATGAGCTTGACTCTCTAATATCGGTAGCTACGGATGAAGATCTTCAGAATATGATGGAAGAGTACAATGGACTAGAAAGACCTGAGGGTTCACAAAGGCCAAGACTGTTCTTGATTCCTATTGGACAGCCTGAAAACAAGGTTCAGCAGATGAAAAATGCTGGTGATGCAAGTTATCATGTAAACCATTTGGATCAGGATCCAAGTTTTGGTAAAAGACCACCGGGTCAGATCCTCAGGCTTGATACTTCTACTGCAATGCACTCAAATCCACTTTTAAATGGAGTTCAGTATAACATGGCTGCTTATCCATCACCTCCTATATCTCCTTCACCATTCAAGCATAAGGATTACTCTCAGTTCCATGGCGACAACTCAAGCTCCGAGAGCAATAACTCCTTCACTCTACCCCAACCAGAGCCTTTAGTAAACTTTCAGACTCACAAGCATGAGGCGGAGAACCCTTACGGGGTTCAGTTCCAGAGTGGCTTCAACAAAAACCATGAAACTCCTATTATCAGTCATGGTAATAATGGAAGAGGGTTCTACTGCGAGAAACCGTGCATACCTGAAGAACCTAAGGTCTCATTTTCTGGTTCTACAAATTCAAATGATTCCTTCTTGGGGATACCACACTCTTACTCAGACTCTACACTGGATATTAACGGTGGACATTCTAGTTACCTTTCACAGGAGAGACAGAGCCCATCTTCAACGTTGAACTTTACAAAGAAACAAATACAAGACAAGCCAGTGCAGGAGCATAGGAACAACGATCTATCTAGCCGTCGTACACAAAGTAATATACTCGATATGAAGTCCAATGACAGAGGAGGACCAGGCCAATTCGGTGAAGACAAGACAATACATAGAGACATTTCTGATGTAGGCAATCATTATGATGAGATTTTTCTAAATCAAGAAAGGAACAGTGGGAAAGGGTTTGGGACAAGAGTAGTCCCTACCGACATAGAATGCAAGAACTTGCCTACCTATGGAAACCAAACCTCAGTGGTTAATGTTGACCCATGGAAGCAAATAAAGCAAGATAGTAACTGTTTGATGGCTGGAATCTCATCTGGGAATCTGATTTCATTGGACGAAGGCATTGCAGCTGACACCCCAAATCAGGAAAGAAGACTCACCCATACACTTTCTGATCTTATTCAAGAACCTGTAAATCAAGCTGCCAGGGAAAGGAATCTGGAAGTTTCAGGGGTGTTGTTAAATAAGAGACCGGACTCTAGTGAGAATTTCTTGTTCAGCATCTCTTCAGAATCAGCAAAGAAAGAAAATGTTCATGAGGCAGGGCGCTTAGAACTTGATCCAACACAAAAGATTGTGAGAATTCCAAAATCCATTTGTCCCCAATACATGATTTTCTATAAGATTATAATAGTAATAACTGTCAATGACGCGCAGAGAGTACAATGGGAAGGTGGTTCAGGCCATGTGAGAATCCCAAGCATGGATTTGAATAAGCCAGCACCAGAGATAACTAATGAAACTTACAATTTAAAGATCCCATCTGTCCAAAGGCAAGATTCACTCGAAACCACTCCACACAGAAGGTTGGACTGCAACGATACTGTCTTCCTCTCTGAGGTAATGATTTCACTTTTTTGTACACTTATAATTTAAGTTAAGAAATGGTCTTCTTCTCATTATTGTCTCTTGTTGGCAGGACGCTGAAGCTAATGTTGACGAGAAAGATAACAATTCTAACGACACATTCATAGTTGAAATGGAAGCCAGTGTGTATGGCTTGCAGGTACTCAAGCTTGTTACTTTAAAAAAAAAATGAGTCATCCTCAAGCACATTATGACTTTGTTATTCACCCATTATAGTAAATCCCGCTTGGAAATTTTCCAATGCTAAGCTGAGGCATTCTGTCTCCTTAAACAGTTAAATTGTATTTGGCAAACTCTATTGTTTATTCTTTTACCTATCCTAAACTTCAGATGATAAAGAATGCTGATCTTGAAGACCTAACAGAACTTGGATCCGGGACATATGGAACTGTCTACCATGGCAAATGGCGAGGAACTGATGTTGCAATAAAGAGAATAAGGAGCAGCTGCTTTGCAGGAAGATCATCTGAAAGAGAACGCTTGGTTAGTCCTCAAATCTTTTGTATCTTTCTTTTATCTTTTTCTTTTTACTGCTCTCTTAAGTCCTATTTTGGAGCCTGGTCATATACACATGCCATTGATTCTAGCTCTGAAACAAATTTGAGGATTAAGGTAAGTTTGGTTTGCTTTCTTATCAGACCAAAGATTTCTGGAGGGAGGCACAGATACTCTCAAATCTTCATCATCCAAATGTTGTTGCATTCTATGGTATAGTCCCTGATGGAACAGGAGGAACATTAGCGACAGTTACTGAGTTCATGGTGAATGGGTCACTCAGGCATGCTCTTGTCAAGAGGGACAGATTGCTTGACACTCGAAAAAAGATAATAATAGCAATGGATGCTGCTTTTGGTATGGAGTATTTGCACTTGAAGAACATTGTCCACTTTGATCTCAAATGTGAGAACTTACTCGTCAATCTAAGGGATCCACAACGGCCTATATGCAAGGTAAACATATTGATGACAAAACAATCTCATCCCCATTGAATCTTCTCTTAAGCATGAAAAATCTTCAGGTGGGAGATCTTGGCTTATCTAGAATCAAACGTAACACTTTGGTATCTGGGGGAGTGAGAGGAACACTTCCATGGATGGCACCAGAACTCTTGAATGGAAGCAGCACCCGGGTCTCAGAGAAAGTAAAAGAAAAACTAATCTAACCAAATAGCTACTCCATATTCCATTAGAAAACACAACTTATGTATCTCGGTCTGAACAGGTAGATGTATTTTCATATGGGATCTGCCTATGGGAGATTCTAACAGGAGAGGAGCCTTATGCAGATATGCATTGTGGGGCAATCATTGGTAAGTTTTTTTTTCACTTGCATTAGAACAGTAGCCATCTTTGCTCATATGTTTTAACCACTCAAGGTGGGATTGTGAAGAACACGCTTCGTCCTCCCATACCGAAAACATGTTCTCCAGAATGGAGAAAGCTGATGGAACAATGCTGGGACATAGACCCGGATGTTCGTCCTCCATTCACAGAGATAACAAGCAGACTTCGATCCATGTCAATGGAACTCGTCACTAAAGGCAAGAGAAGAGAAAACAAACCCTGAAGACGTTTACAGAGTTGAGTTCACATTCTGGTTAACATACTATGCATATTTAATATCATTATGTACAAAAAAAAAACATATATGTAAATCACGAAAATGTCATGTAAATGTTTATTTATTCCAAACATAAAGGAGGATGAGTAATCTCTGTTTTGTCTAGACATCTTTGTATAAGAGTTGGTACTTTGGTATTCTCTCAGGAGGAAGAGGACAGTGAACAATCAGCTTCCCTTTCATAGCTCCTCTGAATATTACCTTCATACACAAAACAAAACAGAGGGTTTCAAATTCAAAAATGGAAGCTTTCCACAGTGATAAAACTGAAGTGTTTTTTTTTTTTTTTTACCTCAACAACATCAATAAAGTCTTGTTTTTCATGGAACTTACCAACCCACTTGGTATGATCTGCAGTTCTGTAAGAAAATAAGCAAATTTAGAATTAACTTAAAAAAATCAAAAGCTTTGTAATTTTCTGGATCTAACCCAGAATCGAGTTTCATGTGATGCGCGTTGAAGAAGAAGATCGTTGAAGGGAACAAGGTGATGTCGAAGTAGTTGACGTAAACTTGAACTTGATCCGAGTCAGCGTCCACCAAAGCTACCGTCGCGAATTTCGAGACATCTCTCGCTGATTTCTCGAGCTGAAAATTTCGAAATTTTAGGGTTTTGGGTGAAAGAAGATATCAAGGTGAAGCAAAACATACAATGTCATCAAGGTGAAGACAATCTTTGTCGGAGATACGGCCGAATCGGAGGACAAGGACTTTGTCGATTGTGTTGTTGATGATCTGATCGATCTCTTCCTTCTTTGTTAGCGTTGGGAGCACAACAGAATCCATCTCCCCAAATCGTATGGAAACGACTCGAACTTCTTCCTTTTTATTTGGTTTTCATTCGGTTGTGGTCCAAACCGGTCGGCAAGTTTACAAAATTGATTTCGGTTGAGATGATTGGTTTTTAGGCTTTTCAAAATATTGTATACACCCAACCCAAAGTTTTTTCTGCAATATCCAAGACCTAACTTCTTTCTCCTCCAATAACAGAAACAATCTAAGTAATTAAAATTTTAAAATAACAAAAACTAGGTGATTCTTCCGTGCTCATGCACGTGTACAAATATTTATGTAAAAATCTAATTAGAACAATTCATAAATATCGTTTTGTTTGTTTATAATTTTAAGTTATTTTGTAGTTTGTTTATAATTTTAAGTTTTTTTGTAACTTATATGTATGATGAAAATAAATTAGGTATCACCCATCTTCACATCCTAATTAGATATGTTGAATTATATCTATTATTTTAAATTAAACAATGGTTTTAATGGTTTTTATTATGTTAAAATCAGTTTTTAAAAATTTATGTAATTCAGTTCATCCTCTTATATTTGTAAATATATTTGTAAGCTTTTGTATCAATTTGTATATACTATTTTAGAAATAAAAATAGGAAACACAAATATTAAATCAGAGTAGCATCAAACATAGCTTATAATATTTTGAAAAATCATATGCACTAAATCATAATAATTATTCATATTTTAGGATATTGGATTGCATCAAAACTTTAAATGAATCACAATCTTTTTGTTACAGTTAGACTTTATTTGAACACCACAATTAGACTAAAATAAGAACATCTTGTTAATTAGATTTTGTTTATTTTTATCTTATAAACTATAAATATATCTTGTAAGATTATTTATAATTTGATATATGTTGTTTTCGCTAAAATTTAAAAGATTGAAGTGGTGAAAATATTTGTCATAGAAATTTAAGTTTAATCAAAAATATATTGATCACAAGAAATTTTAATATCTATTTGGTTTTAAATAATCATAAGATATTATTAATTTTTAAAAATAAGATATTAAATAATCATTTATGTTTTTTAAAATTATTTCATATTAATTATTTGATCAAAATATACATTTATAAAAAATATTATTATCATTTAGAAAATAATATCTAAATTATTTGTATTTTATTTTTTTCTGGAATTATGTTTTATATATAAGTATAAATTTTAAAATCTATTGATATTTTTATTTTTGTTTTTTAGGAGACATAAAGAATAATAAACACTAAAATTCATTTTAATATAAAAATCTATGTTTGTATTTTATATTTTTTGTTTTTGTTATTTATATGCTTTAATAAAAAGGGAAAGTTAAATTAAAATGTTAATCACAATTTTATTAAGAATAAGAAAACAAAAATAATTGTTATTAATGGCAATCAGAAATGATACTTTTAATTTATTAAGGATACCAACGTAATTAACCATTGTAGCAATTAACGTGAGTGTGATACGTGGGAAACTGACTTCTCAAGTAATATTATAGATAACTAATAAGTTTCTTCATTTTTTTTTGAAACTAGACCGAATTGATCTATTTTAATAACCAAACCATAAAATCAGATTCCAAACTTTTATTCGGTTTCAACTGAAAAGGAGAGTAAAAACAAAAACAAAATGGATGCGCAGGCCTAACCCATGATGAGGTTGATTCAAGTTTATCTTTACTTATGGTGGAATCAATTCCTAGCCCAGCATATCGATGAATGTGTAAACACTTAACGAAATTAACTTTTTCTCTCACCGATTTGCTCCAAAACACTTAACGAAAATAACCTAATCACTCAAAACACGTAAAAGAAACTGCTCTCAAAAACACACACATACAAAGGAAACTGATTTTAGGAAAATGCTGAAAGAGCAGCAGAAGGATCCAAGAGCAAAGTTTTGATAACTGCTGGCATGACCGTTTTTAGGCTCCGGGCACAAACCTATTGGAACATTGGCCTTCTTCTCCAAAATTTTGGAAGTTGTTACATAGGCTTAATAAGTTTGAAAAAATGATGTGTGGTGATAATAGTTGAACGTTTTCCAATAATGTGACGATGTTAATAAAATTACACAATGTACTGACATTATAGCTACACAAAATAAGTATATTGTCATGATATAACATGTTATTTATTACTCACAAAATATTAAAAACAAAAAAAACTAAAATTAAGCTAGAGAATCATTATACAAATCATGAAGATTTTAAGGTCTCAGTCAAAGGGAAAGATGACAAAATCAAGACGTTTTAGCATTTTGATGGTTGGTTAATCTCTTGATGTCACAGCATATACAACTTGAATTCTTGAACTGCAAGTTTATAGCATTAAGAAAAGTACTCAAAAGCAAGTTTAAATAATATGAAGTCAAAACATTAAGTGTTTAACCAAGAAAGTTACGTTCAGTCAACTAAAGATGGTTTAAATAAAAAGGGAAAATAAAAAATTGAAAGTAACGCTGATCTTTTGAACTAGTATTAATTTTACATGGACGAGTGTCCCTTTGTCAGCAACAAGAATAACAAAGCCGCGAAGACATCAAGATCTTGGTGTTAATTGTGGTGATGATGAAATTGTACACATAATTACTTAATTATAAGATAATCATGATTTTAAATTATTGAGACATCTTAGTTAGAATAGGTACGACCATATGCACAATCCATGTCTTTCAGTTGAAACACCACGATGTGATCAGATATAGAAGGAGAGCATATTACATATACACCCAAAAATTAATTAAGAGACTTGATTGTTTAAACACCACATAAACCACAATTACTACAGCTAATCGATGTTAATCATGCAGATTATGTAAACATGATTTATACCAGTTTAATATTCAGATTGTGATCTGGTTTAGACTTTAAGGCAAATAAATATACGGGTCCATTAAATATTCTATTACACACTTAAGAAGTGTCATTTCGACATTTTTCGTATCCAAAAAATGACAAAATTAGGCATTTACTCAATGAAATTAGACGGCCGTCGGAAATCCGTTGGAATTACCGACGGGATTCCCGACGGATTTGCATGTGTCTGTCGGGAATCCGTCGGTAATTCCCGACGGATTTCCGACGGCAGTCTAATTTCATTGTGAAACCTCAAACTGTCAGAAATTCGCCGGTATTTTCTGACGGATTCCTGACGGAGCCATGTTCCGTCGGGAATTACTGACGGAATTCTGACGGATTCCCGACGCTATCCAACCGGTAACAAAAATAGTCAAGATTTCGTCGGATTTCTGTCGGTATTCCCGACATAAGAGATGTTGTCGGAATTTTGTCGGGTTTTTCTGACGAAATTCCGACGAAAACAAAATTACCATTTTCGTCAGGTAGCCGTCAGAATGTCGTCGGTATATTCCGACGGCCGCGCTCTCCGTCGGAATGTCCGTCGGGAATTGCCCTCCTTTCTTGTAGTGTTATAGCTTCTAAAATCCCAAATTCGACCTTTACGGCAGCTAAGAATCTCACACACTGAAGCTCCATGTTCCATAAGTTCATGACACTTTATTACATCATTAAGAATCAAATAGTAAAATGAAGCATAGAGTTTTAGTGGTGTGTTTTACCTTAGAGAGTGTCTTGTTCCAAACAGTTAGTTTTGAAATTGAATACATGTTTCAATGAATTTATTGACATGGCCTTTACAATGATACCCAAACCCCCCCCCCAATCTTCATTTCTTTCTCTTTTATGTGTCTTAACAACGATTATGTTAGCACAGATCAAGATATCCAGAACTTTGAAGGTACATATGTTTTGCTTTGTTTTATCTAAATCATCATTTTTTAATTCAAGATGAAAAGGTTAGTTTGTGGAGTTAACCACGTCGGAATCAAGGTTTACATGGGAGAAAAATAGAGTTTTGAAGACGGAGCTCCTTTAGCAAGGAGGTATGCTCTTACATTGCGTGTGCTATGAAAGAAATAGACAAAGCATCAAACTCAGAAACCAAAAAGATGAATTCATTCCATGCTGAAGCCAACTTGGTCAGTCTTCTTCTTCATTTATCAGTTTGTACTAGCTGTTGAAAGTCCGATTCGAAGGACATTGAAGTAAAACCTAGCTGCAAGGAGCTTTTCATTGCACACAACATAATATTGAACTCTGCATGTAATGGGGATGAGCCCTGGTTCATCCCAATGGAACCCGTAGGTGTGGGACCCTGATTCGAATCAAAAACAAAACCACCTCCGATGATGTTTGAATTGTCACGCCAAGATGTATCCTTGG
>CAJHQP010008225.1:0-28094 GCA_905132765.1 Moricandia arvensis
GAGAGCCACTAGTCACTTACAAACCACAGCGACTAGAAGAGAAGATCAAGGCATCAACGGATGGCCGAGTCACCTCAGTAGAGAAGTGAGGAGCTTTCATGGACTTGCCGAGCTTCTATAGAGATTTGTCAAGGACTTTGAGCACCATTGCAGCTCGCTACTGAAGTTATCACAAGATGGATGTTGGTTTCAACTGGGGAGAGACAGCACAAGAGAGGGCTTTCCAAAGCAGCTATAAGAGAAAAGCTTACTACATCACCTCTTCTTATGCTCCTGATTTCTGCTAAACCTTTGAATAGAATGTGATGCATCAGGCAATTGGTATTGGTGCGTGGTTGATGCAGGATAGGACCCATTGCATACTTCAGTGAGAAGCTTGGAGGAGCCACACTCAACTATGCACTTCATGTGACAAAGAGTGCTCTATGCCTGAGTGAGGGCATTACCAAACGTGGCAACACTACTTGTGGCCCAAGAGTTTGTCATCCACACTGATCATGAGTCCCTCAAGTATCTAAAGGGCGAGTTAGCTTAGCAAGAGACACGCAGGTGGTTGGGATCGCATTGAGACCTTTTCATACGTAATCAAGTACTCACAACAAGTAAGGAAGATGTAGTTGCTGCAAATGCACTAATCTATCAGGAGGTAATGCTTTCTCTTGACAACTTTAGATCGACTAAGTTGCTGGGTTTGAGCAGACTAAAACAGACATGTATGTTACTGATTCATGGAATTCACGGAAGCTTATGCCTCATACTGTGCTAAGTATGCTCAGGGCATTACTTTAGAAGGAGGATTACTTTGTTCTATGACAATGAGATTGTGTGTGACCTAATTGCTCTTTGAGAGTCTCTGTGTCAGGGAATCCCATGTACAGTCTAATGGGACACTTTGGGATTGCCAGACTCTAAAGTTTTACAGGATCACTTCATATTGGCCGCATATGAAGAGAGAGATGTGGAGAGGGTATGTGAAAGGTGATCGACTACTTTGCAGCATGCAATTATCTTACAAGTTTCAAAACCAGTCCTGGTTGCGTGTACTCTTCCGCTCTACCTCTTAATTCACCCTCCTACCAGCCTGAGCAAATTGACATTTCTATGGACTTCACTACTGTTGTTTGCTCGAACGTGCACTGGTCAAAGGTTTACTCTATCTTTGTCTGTTGTTGATAGGTTCTCTAACGATGGCACCTTCTCATCGCGACTGTGTCATAAGACTGATGCTACTTGCATCGCATATAGCTACAGACTATATGTTTCTTTTAAGAGCTCTCTCACGGGTATATCGCATGTGCATGCTAGATCACCATCATCGGTTCGTCTGATAGGTAAGATCATAACTCTCTCTATGTTATGCTGGAGGAACCTGATGGTCTAAGTTAGGCCCGTAATAGGCGCTTTGTTCTCTTTCTGCACCTCTACGATCATCCACAACTGATGGGTCAGTGCAAATACTGACGCGCTCAGTTCACTCTCACGACATTATGTGGTGACCTCTGCGCTGCATCATTCAGATAAAGAACTTAAGACATGGGGAAGAATACTTACCACATTGTGAATTGCATACAATCATGCTATTGCTATTCTGCTTCTAAGTATTCACCCTATTGAATTGTTTATCGTCAATCACCACCTCTCTTGTGGACTCTAATGTTCTTCTATATATACCTGAGTGTGGTAAAGGACAAGTATTAGATGGCATAAAGTAGAAGCCGTGTTGGTGTCAGGAACAGATTCATGAGAAGGCTAGACTAACATTGAGCCGTAGTAGAATACCTCAAGCGTGCTATCAGACGCAAGCAAACAGGCGTGAAGTGACGTGTCCACGTGAGAACTTTGAAGTTGCGTGGCGCCAACACAACCTTAGTTCTGGTTGCACCTATAGGAAAGAGGATAGTATCCCCAATCGAGAGGAGTCCAAGCTGATCGTCAGGGTTGCACTCGTGCTCCTTTGAGATCATCCACAAGATCGAGTGACAATAATAGTCCTACAAGCTGATCCTCAAGTCTAAGTACGATGTATCAAATAGAATTCAATTCACTTGACTCTGGCTCCTTTTCTGTTGTAGATGGACCAGATTGAGGACAAATCCTTTCTCAAGAGGGAGGGGATGATGTGATCATGGACCGGATCACTAAGGAGACCAATGAGGAGAGTCTCGCATCATGCACGTGAAGCTCACCATGCACATCGACCATATTTGTGCATGAGGATATGCTCTCAGCCATTCCTGAATGGTTCCATGACTCGTTCCGAGAGTCAAGAGCGTAGGAGAATGTCGTTAAGATCTTTACTACACATTCGACATCCACAACGAGAAGGCTACCTTGATGCTTACCTCCATATCGATCCTGAGATAGATACATTTGATGCCATCGACCCCATACTCTCGCCACTCTCTCATCCCCAACGCTACACTAACAGACTGGTAGTGTCTAGCCACGACTGGACTGCGTGCTCTTTGTCTCCTTGCTTCTCCTTGCCGTTCTTCTTGTCCCACGAGGTTTCTAGAAGGAAAGTTTTTAACGAGGCCACAACATGTCTACAAATCACCTAAGTGCTACACTCGGTCCAAGACTACATGAAGTTCCATTTTATTTCATTTAACTTATAAACTATAGTTTTGCTTTCTTTCCTTTTTTGGTTATTGGTCGAAAACCCTAGGCATGTCTCGGGTTTTCTTATTTAAAGGGTGCCTTATACCCTATTGTACTCATCGATTCTTTTCTATACAAGTTACTCATCTTTTGCGGCTCTCTCTCTCTCTAAAGGAAGTGTGCCGAGTTCTGGTGTGTCATATCCAGAGTTAAGGGTGTCTAGTTTGGTGTGTAATATCCAAACCATTCATCTAGGAGTATCAAGAGTTCATCCATCCCTCTTGTGTCACCATCCGATCCACACGCCTTGAAGGACTTGAGTCTTTAGATTCGTTCTTGCAAGGGTTATCCACTCCCATCAACCAAAGAGCATCCTAGGGGCGCATCAGACCTTCCCATACGTGATTCAATATAAACAAGGTTAAGGAGAATGTAGTTGCTGATACACTATCTCGGAGGTATGTTCTCTTGACCACCCTAGATGCTAAGTTGCTTGGGTTTGAGCAGATAAAGGATATGTATGATACTGACCATGATTTCAAGGAAGCCTATGCTTCTGTGCAAGTTTGCTGCAGGGCATTACTTTAGAAAAGAAGGCTTCTTGTTTTATGACAATAGATTTGTGTGTGCCTAACTGCTCTTTGAGAGATCTTTTTGTCAGGGAATCCCATGGGGGCAGTCTAATGGGACACTTTGGGATTGCCAAGACCTTAAAAGTTTTGTAGGATCACTTCTATTGGCCGCACATGAAGAGAGATGTGGAAAGAATCTGTGGGAGGTGTGCTACTTGCAAGCATGCAAGTCCCAAGTCCAATCCCAGGGTTTGTATACTCCTTTACCCATTCCACACCATCCCTGGAATGACATTTCCATGGACTTTGTTGTCGGTTTACCTAGGACTAGAACATGAAAGGATTCAATCTTTGTGGTTGTTGATAGGTTCTCTAAGATGGCACATTTCATAGCATGTCATAAAACTGATGATGCATTGCACGTTGCTAACTTGTTCTTTAAGAGGTTGTTCGCTTGCATGGCATGCCTAGGACTATAGTTTCTGATAGGGACACTAAGTTTCTTAGTTACTTCTGGAAGACACTTTGGTCTAAGCTAGGCACTAAACTGTTGTTTTCTACTACATGTCATCCACAAACTGATGGACAAACTGAAGTAGTTAACAGAACCTTAGGAACACTCCTGCGTGCATTCATTAAAAAGAACTTAAGGACATGGGAAGAATACTTACCACACAGTGAATTTGCATACAATCATGCTATGCATTCTGCTTCTAAGTATTCACCTTTTGAGATTGTTTATGGGTTCAATCCCACCTCTCCTTTTGATCTAATGCCTTTACCTGAGTGTGAAAGGATCAGTCTAGATGGCAAGAGAAAGCAGAGATGGTCCAACAGATCCATGAGAAGGCTAGACAAAACATTGAGCAGAAACCAAGCTTTATGAGAAGCAAGCTAACAAGGGGAGACGTGTGAGACCTTTGAAGTTGGTGACCAAGTTTGGTTGCACCTGAGGAAGGATAGGTTTCCAACGAGAGGAAGTCCAAGCTAATGCCAAGGGTTGATGGACCCTTCGAGATCATCCACAAGATCAATGACAATGCCTACAAACTTGATCTCCAAGGTAAGTATGATGTATCAAATAGCTTCAATGTCACTGACTTGGCTCCTTTTGCTGTAGATGAACCTGATTTGAGGACAAATCCTTTTCAAGAGGGAGGGGATGATGTGATCATGGACTGGATCACTAAGGAGAACAAGGAGAGTCTAGATGAGCCACATGAAGCCACATTGCACCAACATCCTGGTGATGATGCTCTAGCCATTCCTGAAGGTCCCATGACTCGTTCCAGAGTCAAGAAGCTTAAAGAGAATGTTGTTGGATTACTCACTTCACATCCACAACAAGAAAGTCTTGGATGTTAGAATAAGTGTGTTTAGTGTCTGGTTTGTGTGTAGAAGATGAAGAACAGGAAGAACTAGAGAGAAGGGAGAGAGTATTCGTGAGAGAGTGTAGAGAGAGAGAGAGAGACGAGAATAGAGAAGTGAGGAATTGTATTCCTTGCCTTAATGGTTTCTTAGGATGCATACATAAATAGGGAAACAACTTGACTAAAGAAAGAATAAACAAATGGTCTGAGTGAAGCAGAGATCAGTCTGGACAGGCAGAGGGCTCGTCCAGCTGAGGAGAAAGTGACTGGTTGGCTCGTCCAGCTGAGGAGAAAGCGACTGGTCCTTTATGTCTCTCTCATCTGTTTAAACCTTAACTACACATGTGATCTCCTTCTGTCTTGACTCCAACGGACACCTTTCCCTTTCTCAAGCTTAGGCAGATGTTTGAATAAGTCTTTCCCGGTTAGACTCTCCTCTTGTGTGCCGTGCAAGTCAAGTTAGGTCTAGGTGGTGTACGGACTTGTACGGATGGTTCTTCTCTTGATCATCCAGACTGCTTCTCTCATCTTGATCTCTTAACTCTTGCCATTCATTTCTTCATGTCAACATTGCATCCTCTTGTTTATTGCTTCATGTTCACACTCCCCCTCAAGCTTGACTATGGGGAACCAGTCAAGCTTGGATACCATGAGCATTCCCTCATTAAAACCTTACTTGGAAAAACCACTAGGGATAAAAACCAAGCAAGGAAAAAGAGTAGAATACTTCATGGCAAGAGGATCAGTGACATGTGAGGTCTATGAGTCCAAGTCTAGGGTGAATGGACTCACAAACCTTGGTGCTGGCTGCCTTAGTGAATATATCAGCCAGTTGATCTTCACTTCTGGTATAGCATGGGAGAATGACTTGATGTTCCACTGCTTGCCTGACCTTATGGCAATCCACCTCTGTATGCTTGGTTCTCTCGTGGAATACTGAGTTGGATGCAATGTGTATGGCTGCCTGATTATCACAGTGCATTGTCATGGGTGTAGTGATCTCTATACCCAAGTCCTTTAGCAAACCCTTGATCCATATGAGTTCACTAGTTAGCTTCCTCATAGATCGGTATTCTGCCTCAGCACTTGAGCAAGATACCACCTTCTGCTTCTTGCTTTTCCATGTGACTAAGTTTCCTCCAATGAATGTGCAATAGCCTGTGGTTGATCTTCTATCAACTCTGTCTCCAGCCCAATCAGCATCACAATATCCTACAACTTCAGTACTCTTGTTGCACGCCATCCACACACCTTGACCAGGAGCTTCTCTTAGGTATCTCAAGATCCTCTCCACCATATTCCAGTGATGAACTTTGGGGTCTTGCATGTGTTGACTCACTTGGTTCACAGCAAAGCACACATCTGGACGAGTGATGGTTAGGTAGATTAGCTTTCCAACCATCCTTCTATACTTCTTGACATCTTCAAAGGATGTATCTTCAAACTCCCCCTCTCGCAGTACCTGTAGCCTTCTTCCAATGGGGTTTTGGCCTGTCTCCCTCCAAGGTTTCCTGCCTCATTTAGATATCAAGTGTGTACTTCCTTTGGGATAAGAAAGCCCCTCTTTAGATCGGCATATTTCAATCCAAGGAGTACTTTAACTCTCCTAAATCCTTAATATCAATGCTTGTTTTAAGAAAGGTTTTAGTTGAGATGATACCTCCCTTGTCACTACCAGTGATGATAATGTCATCTACATAGACAAGAATGACAACCATTCCTTGCTGGCTGGTTAGTGTGAAGAGTGTATGATCAGCTTCAGACTTCACAAAGCCTTTTCCATTGAGTGTTGTGCTCAACTTGTGATACCAGGCCTTGGTGATTGCTTCAATCCATAGATTGCCTTCTTTTAGTCTTAGGACATTTCCTGGTTTTTACAAGGCTCTCTAGGCCAGGAGGTGGTCGCATGTACACTTCATCTTCCAACTCTCCTTGTTAGGAATGCATTCTTCACATCCATTTGCCATAGTTCCCATTCCAAGTTAACAGCAATGGAGAGAACAATTCTTATTGTATGAAGTTTAGCCACTGGTGCAAATGTATCAATGTAGTCCTCTCCATAAGTTTGAGTGAATCCCCTTGCTACTAGTCTAGTCTTCTTCCTCTCTGGTTCCCATTTGCTAGATACTTGATGGTGAAGATCCATCTACTTGTTACTGCCTTCTTGCCTTTTGGGAGTTCAGCTTCATACCATGTATCATTTGCTATCATAGCATCAGTCTCTTTCCCTACTGACTCTCTCCACTCCTCATGTTCCATGGCTTCCTGATATGACTTTGGTATCCATTCTTGAATCCACTCACTGATGAAGGCTTGATGTGTTGGAATTCATGAGTGTTTGTCTCATGTCAAGAGAGTCTTCAGTTTAACTTGTAACTGAATCCTCTTCAACCATACAACAGGAACTCACCATTCAAGGAAGAGACAACCAACTTGTGATTGAATCCTCATACACAGCTTACTATATAACCAAGAATGCTATACAGTAAACTGGTTTTATGAAGCATAACTCTCTAGTATGAATCTAATCCTTGAGAAGTGACACAACACTTAGAGTTTGTGTACTTAGATGAATGGGATTTAGAATCAGTAGCTAGAGTTTAAGGCAGTAGATAAAGAAGAGTTTAGAGTGAGTTTGACAAGTATTAGGCTGCCTTAAGAGAGAAAGAAGCTAAGGCAACCTCTAAACCATAATACTTAACTCCTTACTTGTGAATATTGTTAGACACAAGCAGAGAGAGAGAGCCACGAGTTTAGAGAGAGAAACTTGTCTATTGATTCTGGTAGATGTTACAAGAGAAGGTGAAGGTCTTTAATAGACTATCACTTACAATAAACAATTACTAATCAGAGAATGACTAAACAACTAATATAACGAAGAAATGGAAGAGGCCAAGAGGATATGGACAAGGGGAGGCACGACCAGTTGAGGAGAAAGGGACAGGAGAGAGGTTGGCACAGCCTGCTTGAGTGAAAGTGACAGGTACAGCTTCTCCAAAGCAAACCCATGTGACTTCTTCTTGTCTACTTTAAACCAGCCTCTCTTATTTAAATTCAAACAAGTTTCCTTGGCTTCTCAGAGGTTCCTAACGTCCATATTCAGTCCCCCAAACTCCTTTCTTGCCTTGTAAGGTAAGATAGGTCCAAGATGGTAGCTTGTGGAGCAAGTCTGTACGGACAGAACCAAATTGGCTTCTCTTGATGAACTCTCCATTGATCATGACACTACTCCTATCGCTCTGGTTGTTCTCTTCTTTATTTCAACACTCCCCCTCAAGCTGTGACCTGAATCAGCACACATGCTATGGGCTGATTCATAGCTTCCCAACTGAAGGTATCTGTTCTAACTTCATGTAGAGAAGCTGATACATAGCTTGCCAACCAGAAGGTAACTGTTCTATCTCCATGGCCTTGGGCTGATCCATAGCTTCCCCACTGAAGGTAACTGTTCTAACTCCAAGTTGTTGTTGTCCTTGTTGATTCTTCTTGCAATGGCTTCTAGACAGGCCATGGAAGCGCATTTACAGCCCCCCTCAAGCTTGAATCCGAGTATAGGGGAGGAGACAAGCTTGATATGAGCTTAAGCCACCTGGTCCTAACTCACAAACTATCTCTCCATGGTCAGGAATATGCATCTTGTGCAGGCTCTGATCAACATGGTCAATCTGTCAAACCAACACTAAGAAAGCATCAGTAGACAACAAGAGACCAAAACATTGGTTTTCACCAAGTCTGATCTTTAGACACACAATTTAAATAAGCACAACAGCAATGGACAGATATCTTTAAGATCCTATCCTAGCAACAGTCTCTGATCCTAATCAACAAGACTAAGCATTCAGGCAATAACACAATCAATTTTCAAAGTGTAGAAGCAAGACAACTCTTTCAAGACAGCTTCACTTCAAGACAGTTTACAACCTTAGGCATATTCTAAACAAGAGTTTGTGAGAATGGAGAAAGTAACCAGAGTAAAAGTAACCAGAGAATAAGTAGAGAGTAGAGAATGATGTAACCAGAGTAGTAGTAGCCAGAGAATGGGAGAATTATGGAGAAAGTAACCTGAGAATCGAAGAATGAGAGAATAGAGAACAGAGAATTTGCTCAAGAGTTCTAATGGACAGAGTTTTGCTCTGTTTTCTGAGTTTTGCGAAGCATAAACAGCCAGGAGCATCCATTACTCATCAAGAGTTTGGTGCTTTAGTAGCTGCAAGACAATGGACCATTGAACAATTAATTTGCTCACTTGATCTTAGACAAGTGCCACTAGAATAACTCATGACTGATGTTTTCAGGGCTTGCAACAAGAGAACCATCAGAATAACACATAAACAAGTGTTTCTATGGCTCACACAACAAAGAACAATGGATCAAAACATTTGTCCACTGGTCAAGAGATGCTCATTAAAGAACAAGCTATTATCATGGATAAAGCATAATGTGAAGCATTTCTAAATCTTTCTCTTCCTCAGCTTGATTCAAGATACTAACACAATTACTGACAAGCTAACACTATATCAGAGTGGGAGAGAAATATTTATTAAAAACAGAGAGAAAATAGGTGAGTTTAATCCCAAAGAAGAGCAACAAGGCTCTGAATACCATGTTGGAATCATGAGTGTTTGTCTCATGTCAAAGAGTCTTCAGTTAACTTGTAACTGAATCCTCTTCACCATACAACAGGAACTCACCATTCAAAGGAGAGACAACCAACTTGTGAATTGAATCCTCATACACAGCTTACTATATAACCAAGAATGCTATACAGTAAACTGGTTTATGAAGCATAAACTCTCTAGTATGAATCTAATCCTTGAGAAGTGACACAACACTTAGAGTTTGTGTACTTAGATGAATGGGATTTAGAATCAGTAAGCTAGAGTTTAAGGCAGTAGATAAAGAAGAGTAGAGTGAGTTGACAAGTATTAGGCTGCCTTAAGAGAGAAAGAGCTAAGGCACCTCTAAACCATAATACTTAACTCCTTACATTGTGAATATTGTTTAGACACAAGCAGAGAGAGAGAGCCACGAGTTTAGAGAGAGAAACTTGTCTATTGATTCTGGTAGATTTACAAGAGAGGTGAAGTCTTTAAATAGACTATCATTACAATAAACAATTACTAAAATCAGAGAATGACTAAACAACTAATATAATGGAGAAATGGAAGAGGCCAAGAGGATTATGACAAAGGGAGGCACGACCAGTTGAGGAGAAGGACAGGAGAGAGGTTGGCACAGCCTGCTTGAGTGAAAGTGACAGGTACAGCTTCTCCAAAGCAACCATGTGACTTCTTCTTGTCTACTTTAAACCAGCCTCTCTTATTTAATTCAAACAAGTTTCCTTGGCTTCTCAGAGGTTCCTAACGTCCATATCAGTCCCCCAAATGATATCTACATATTTGCATGGTTTTGATCATCTCTTTGATGCATTTAGAGCATATAGGATAGCATCTAGCATATTTAGGTTGCATTCCATTACGTTTGTCTTGTCAGGTGTTGGAGATGCTTGTTGGTGATTTTTGAGGCAATGGAGGCAAAGAAGTGGAGTTTGGAGCCAAAGGGTCGTAGCGGACCAGGCATAGCGACCAGCCTTGGTCACGCTACAGACCCACATGTAAGAGTTGCGGAGATGCCATAGCGACCAGAGACGTAGCGACCAGCCTTCGGTCGCTACAGCCCAACGGAGTTGCAGCGCTGCCATAGCGACCAGCGTTAGCGACCAGCCCTGGTCGCTACAGACCACAAGGAAACCCGTGGGACCATAGCGACCAGGCATAGCGACAGCCCTGTTCGCTACAGTCGAGAATGCTGGACTTGTTGCGGTCAACCAGCTTGTTGGTTGACCCGATTTGTTTTTTAACAGATATAAATACCCTAAAAACCTAGTTTTTATTCATTCTGTTTTTTTTGGGAGACTAGACTACTCTTGGTGAAGAAGATTTTGGATCTTGAATCCTTTTTATCTTATATTGATTATCATTCCATTCTTGTTCATTGGCAATGATTTACTCTTATTCATCATCTGTTTTTGAGTTCATCATTGCCTGCTAGTGAGTAGTCATTTGTAGGATCCATGGGTTAGTGATCTAGGGTGATTAGGTAATAGGTTAGAAGGTTTAATGCTTGACTGTTCATGTTCTATGATTATTGCTAATCTTTACTGCTAGTTAGACTTGATCACTTTAATCTAATCAATAGACAATTTGTACCCGAAAGGTGTTCGACGAATGTCTGACCAAGTGATAACTCTCTTTACTGGCTTAACCAATGACATTGATGTTAAGAAAGTTTAGATAGTCAATAGACCAGGTTTTAATGATTGCTTGATTTAATTAGACAAGACATTGATGTTAGTGATTGAAAGCAAATGAACTTCTATCTTGACAAAGAATTAGTTAAAGATAAAGTCTAGACTAGTAGAACTAAGTTGTTTTTATAGCGTTACCGTTTATTTCTTAAGTCCGAATCACCCAAAGTCAAAGCCCTTGCCCATGGGTTTATCTGCGCTTTCTCTCTACTCTCCTATACCGTGATGCATCCAATTCTAGTGTTGAAATTCTTATGAATCCTATGAGAATCAAAGTTCATGTTTCCGCATTATACTTATATGTGTTATATTAGTGCAATTGGATTCTCAACCAATTTAATACTCGCACTTCAGAGGGGGATATGTGTTGCAACTTAGAAATAATACAAGATTTATACTTTGTATTCTCATTGCATCATGATTCACTATAAGAGATTGGCTTTGACACAAACTTAGATATTTTTATAATTACTTTAGAATTTTGAGGAATGAGAAGTTTTTCCTGCATATTTATTCACCGGCATGGGCTAAAATAGAGAGGTCTTCTATGATCTTGCTTGGCGAGCGCTGTTAAGTATAGGATATATAGGTTAATTGGATTGGTTAAGCATGATTCGAATGGTTAGACTAAGAGTCCTTTACACGGAAACTACGCCCGGAGTTGTATCATACGCTATCCACAAACAAATTTAGGATGATCTTCACTTTCTGTTGATTGATCTACATTGATTATGTATTGCTCTATCTCTGTGTAAGTTTTATCTCTTTCCTTTAATATATTGTATGTTTTTGATGAGGATAATCTTAGAGACATATTAAGTCATAAGAAGGTTGTCTTCGAATATTTGGTGAGCTAGCTGTTCACATACATAGTTATTTGTAAATGATATATCTCCTTGTGTTGTTGCACATGTTATGAAGAGGATGGGTTTCCTGACTTTTGTGGTACTCTCTTTCTAGATTGGTCGTAATCTGATAAGTTCTTGCACATATGTATAATTGTATATCATTAGTATATCTTCTGACGTTGTATCACATTTTTCTGATGTCATGATAGGGGATCTGCTAGTGTTGAATCATAATGATGGCCCAATACGTGAGTTTTCCTCTTTCAGAGGATGTATTTGGTCATCTTGTCTCTACTCATAGAGATCAGGATGATATGCGTTTTGACTATTGAGTTTATACGTCAGAGGTTATCAACCATTGAGCTAGAGATGTATATCTTCATTGATTCAAATACTCACTTATAAGCATATTAGGTTTCGCTTGGTAGTGGAAAGCCATTGATTGTTCGGCTCCGCAAAAGATTACTAAGTAGTAATTCTCTCATGTTGTTGGCTCTAGCTCCAGAGTGCGGATGACAAATAGGGTACAGTGACTGAACGATAGTTCATTATTTTGTTTCTATAGGTGTCTCATATATAGTAAAGAGAACATACGTGTTGATAGATACATTCCATATACACACTGTCATTACTGATCCAGTAAGCACTGGATAATTTAGATAGTATATAGATGGAGTACATTGGGCACAGACGACACGATATTGATCGACTACTCTCTTCATGAGTGAGCTCTGAGTGATGTTCTAAACTTATTTAAGCCCATGAATAATAGATATATGAGATAGAGAATTAAATAGAGATATATAGTATTTCTATGAGCTCTCAATGGGATCAAACAATTAACATGCAGTAAAACAAACACACACTCGGCAAATCGCTGAATTCTAATAGAGCGGTCTAAGTGTATAGCTTCGGTTGAGCATAGCTTAGATATAAGAGTGATTTAATCATCTGTATGGGAACTATATAACAATTTGGTGAGGGAAGTCAATGTAGTAATTAGATAGGAGTTAAAAAGTAAGAAGCTGTGACAACTGTTCTCGCCTATTCGACTTTTCAGGCACATATATAGAGAATAGATACTGAGCAACCATCCATCTGGATATGTGGATTTTTCCTCTCTAGCCCAAACTCATATTTTGTTGAGGCTTGAATAGGGAGCTAGAAATAAGTGCTAGATGGTTATGATGCCATTGAGATGTTGCAAGGTGTTGAAAATGAAGGCTGTGCTGGTATACTTCTCAATATATATAGATATGACCACTAAAGAGATATTAATCTTGGCATGAAAGTTTGATTAAGCAACTATACTTCTGAAGAGTTCTTATAAAACGCTTCTAGTAAACCAACTATCCTTTGATTTAACAGTGTTATAACCAGTGATACTCTAGATTTTATCATACTTATAAGACAAAATAGATATAGAGATATTCTAGGTTCTCTAGAGGTCACGAGGTGTAGTTGTCTCACATCAGTACATGTATTACTGATAGATCAAAAGCAATATAAAATCATAGATGGTTTCATGGTGTAGGTTGAAAACAGAATCTTGCAACATAGTTATTCAGCTTAAAGATTCATGTCCTGGTCACAATCACCTTAAGACAAATAGTGATAGAGATGTCATTTTCTCGGCACTGAGAATGAGAGGATTTGAGTCGCTAGCTCTAACGATCCATATTAGAGGAACTTCTTTAGAGAAGAATAATCGCCTAGTACACAGAGATTTAAAGCAACAAGATATGGTTACACTGGAGCAAGCTAGCATTGTGTTTCATGCAGTTTAGTGGGACAAGTCTCCTTGCTCTCTGCAGCCTTTGATCCAGGTTCAACCTCTCCTTATGTGTGCGGCTTCGAGAATTCTGAAATAAACTCAGGTTAAAGCCAGAGATGATGTATAGAGATATAGATAGATACATAAGTGGAGAGGTCTGAGGTTCTTTTTACCGCACGAGAAGCATTAGACATGCAAACCAGGTTCTGGCAGAGTATTAAGTTATGACAGACACGACCATATTCAGATTTTTGTGTGGCACACAATAATAGAGTAACATCACGCTAATACGTTTTCATTGAGATATATGCTATCTTCCATTAGCTCATCATCGGACACTGCTAGTGATCAGATATCATATATATATATGAGGAGTATAGGAGTATTAGAATGCACTAATTCATCATGTCGTGATAGCACGCGTGCTAGGATCTATTAATCGAGCAGGCTTCTAATGCACGTGTCTAGTATCTTTAGCTTCAAATGAGAATAACAGCAATATAAGATGCATTAGTGAGATACTTCTAATGGTATTCTAGCAGAAAGATAAAGAGATTATAATATATATATATAGGTCCTTGATGGCCGTCATATACTTAGCATAGATTTATTAGAGGATATATAGAATAGTATATGACATGAGATAGAGTATAAGACACGACAAGTTGATCGCTACACGTAGCGTTCTACAATAAGAGTGGTGTTGGTGATAGCCAACTATTGCTACACATGGCGACTACCTGATTGAGCAGGCACTACAGAGGGAGTCATCTGTTCCACGATAACATATCATCTGATGGTTGAGTCCACGATCGACGACTCAACTCACGCTCCTGGATACCATTAGATTCTATTTGCATCACTTGAAGCTTATTATGTGGCTTTCAAAAAATGGGGATATGGAAGATATCCAGCATCTTATTCCTTTGCGCGAGTCGTGACCGCTATTCGTATTTGCACAATGAGGTCACAACGTTAGAATCTGAGGAGCAGGGAACTTTTGGTTTGAATTTCAAATACAGAGGCTGGTCTTAAAGTAAGACAAGAAGAGTCACATGGTTGCTTTTGAGCAAAGCTGTATCATGATCGTCACATTCCTATCATATATTGCTACTCTTAGCTGATAGTTGGCCTTGTTTACCGCACTCTACATACTGTCCTTTTCTACTCAACTGGTCTGCCTCCCTTAGATAAACTTGGTTCCATTTCTCCATTATAAATAACGCTTTGTTCAGTCATTTCTCTGATTTAGAATATAGATATAGTAGTGATAGTCTATTTAAGCACTTCACCTTCTCTTGTCACAAACATCTACCAGAATCAAACTAAGCACACAAAGTATATATACCTTCCTAACTAGTGCTTCTCTCTCTCTTCCGCGCCAAGAAAATTAGCTTGATTGCTCATAACCCGCCACGACGTCACCTTTGCCCTGCCAAATTAGACAGGATCTTAGATATTATATAGATATATAGGACTTCTTCAGGCTTGGTAGCTTGTACTCGCAGATCATGTGTATATATATAGGTCTTGTAGTTGAACTAGAGATAAGAGATAAGACGCTATCTTGCTCAGCTGTCTTCAAGGCTGCTGGTTCAGTTAGATAGATAGATAGAGATATGAGATATAGAGAGAATAGATAGATAGACGTGAATCCCACATCTTCTTGGCTGAGAGAGTAGATGGCCTTCCTTTCATTCAAAACTCGAGTAAGGTTCAGAGATGTTTCCATAAACTCGTAGAGAGTTTCCCATAAGTCTTTTGAGCTTTCACAGTATGAATAAGCTTCCAAAATGGCTGGATCCAGAGAGTTTTGGATGAGAGAAAGCACATGAGATCCTCCTGAGCACATTTGCCTTCATCACCACAACTATCTCCTTTCCATCTTCTCCTTGGATGGTCTGTTTTGGAGCTTCTCCGGTTGAGACATGGCTCCATAAAACCTCTTCCTCCAAGGGCAGTTTTCACCAATCTCGACCATAGAAGGTAAGTTTACCCCCTTCAGAGTCACAGGAATGGTCGCAAGTTTGGTGTTCTCCATCTTCTTCTGCTATTAACCGCTGGGTAATAGGGTGTGCCTTGAAGAAAATCGACAAGAGAATAGAGCAGAGTGCTTTGCGGAAGTAGAGAAAGGTTTCAAGAGCTTAGAGGCTCTGATTACCATGTTAGAATAAGTGTGTTTAGTGTCTGGTTTGTGTGTAGAAGATGAAGAACAGGAAGAAACTAGAGAGAAGGGAGAGAGTATTCGTGAGAGAGTGTAGAGAGAGAGAGAGACGAGAATAGAGAAGTGAGGAATTGTATTCCTTGCCTTAATGGTTTCTTAGGATGCATACATAAATAGGGAAACAACTGACTAAAGAAAGAATAAACAAATGGTCTGAGTGAGCAGAGATCAGTCTGGACAGGCAGAGGGCTCGTCCAGCTGAGGAGAAAGTGACTGGTTGGCTCGTCCAGCTGAGGGAGAAAGCGACTGGGTCCTTTATGTCTCTCTCATCTGTTTAAACCTTAACTACACATGTGATCTCCTTCTGTCTTGACTCCAACGGACACCTTTCCCTTTCTCAAGCTTAGGCAGATGTTTGAATAAGTCTTTCCCAGTTAGACTCTCCTCTTGTGTGCCGTGCAAGTCAAGTTAGGTCTAGGTGGTGTACGGACTTGTACGGATGGTTCTTCTCTTGATCATCCAGACTGCTTCTCTCATCTTGATCTCTTAACTCTTGCCATTCATTTCTTCATGTCAACATTGCATCCTCTTGTTTATTGCTTCATGTTCCACATTGGACAAGGGTCTGATCCGAGATGTCTTGATCACCATTCAAGCCATCTCTACATCAAGCTGAGTTAGTTGTCTAGGCAAGACATGGGGTGCCTGCTCTTTTCCTTGCTTTTGGCTTTGTCCCATAACGGTTTTCCGGAGGAAGGTTTTTAACGAAGCCACAACTTGTCTTCACATCACTTAGGCCCTATCTCGGTCCAAGGCTAAAGAAGTTTACATTTTATTTCATTTTAAAGCTTATGTTAAACTTAAACTATAGTTTCCTTTTTGCTTATTTCCAAAACCCTAGAGAGCATGTTTGATGTGATCATGGACCGGATCACTAAGGAGAACAAGGAGAGTCTAGATGAGCCACATGAAGCCACATTGCACCAGCAGCCTGGTGATGATGCTCTAGCCATTCCTGAAGGTCCCATGACTCGTTCCAGAGTCAAGAAGCTCAAAGAGAATGTTGTTGGATTACTCACTTCACATCCACAACAAAAAGTCTTGGACAAGGTCTGATCCGAGATGTCTTGATCACCATTCAAGCCATCTCTACATCAAGCTGAGTTAGTGTCTAGGCAAGACATGGGGTGCGTGCTCTTTTCCTTGCTTTTGGTTTTGTCCCATGAGGTTTTCCGGAGGAAGGTTTTTAACGAGGCCACAACTTGTCTTCACATCACTTAGGCCCTATCTCGGTCCAAGACTAAAGAAGTTTACATTTTATTTCATTTTAAAGCTTATGTTAAACTTAAACTATAGTTTCCTTTTTTGCTTATGTCGAAACCCTAGAGAGCATGTTCTCTGGTTTCTCCTTATTTAAATGGGTCTCTAAACCCTATTGTACTCATCCATCTTTTAATCAACAAGTATCTTTTCTCCTTGACGGCTCTCTCTCTAGAAAGTGTGTCGAGTCTGGTGTGTAATATCCAGAGACCTAAGGGTGTCTAATTTGGTGTGTCATATCCGAGTTATTCATCTAGGAGTATCAAGAGATCATCCATCCCTCTTGTGTCACCATTCAATCCACAAACCTTGAAGAACTTGAGTCCCTGATTCGTTCTTGCAAGGATCTATCCATTCCCATCAACCAAAGAGCATCCTAGGGACGCATCAAGTGGTATCAGAGCAACTTTGGTTGGGAAGTACTCGTTTTCCTCTCTTGTTTCTTGTTGTTTCATCCGTGTCTCATCTCTATCATCTTGAATAAGCAGTAGAACTAATCTGATTAGGGCTGCTCGAGATTCATAATAGATTAGACAAGGATTCATAAACTTTCCTTTTTGGTTTTTGCGGAAGCCCTAGAGAGAGAGAAACCCTAGCCGCATGTCTTACCTTTGTCGATCACTTGTTCATCTGTTTAACCCTGTTTATCACCTTGAACACGAGTAGATTAAGGTTGTTAGGGTGCTAGAAAACCTTAGAAAAGATTAGGAAAAGTTTAGAGGTTTTTCCTTTTTGCTTGAACTCTTTTCCTTTTAACCTAGCCGATTCTCCTTTTTGCTTTTGTCTTGCAAAACAAGCTTGTTTTCTTTTTCCTTTTTGCTTATCTTGTTACCTAGAAACCTTTTACTGGTTATTTTGTTTACCTTTGTGCAGGAAGCATGGGGTCCGAGTCTGAAGAAGAAGCTGCACTCGTCAGGAAGAACAAGCTTCTCATGGAGGCTATGACAAATCAACTCAACCAGAACATGGTGGCAACCATGACCGAGATGATGAGGACCAACCTCAATGACATCCGGAGAGAGCTCAGAGAAGACATCAGGAGAGCTACTAGTCAAGTGCCAAACCGAGAGACTAGGAGAGAAGAGAGACCTCATGCAACTCGCCAAGAGCATGATGGTTATGAGGAGACTGACAATGAGTATGAGCACCTCAGTTCATCCTCAAGAAGACCTAGGCGTGTCCAAGAGAGAAGGATGAACCAGGGAGATGAGCTTGCTGGTTTGAAGATCAAGATACCCCCATTCCATGGCAAAGCTGATCCGGATGCCTACCTTGAGTGGGAGAAGAAGATTGAGTTAGTTTTTCAGTGTAAGCAGTACACAAACCACAAGAAGATTCAGATTGCTGCCACTGAGTTCTATGACTATGCTTTAAGTTGGTGGGATCAGTACATCACAACTCGTAGGAGGAATGGAGAGGAACCAGTTGAGACTTGGACAGAGATGAAGTCTATCATGCGCAAGAGGTTTGTTCCAAGCCATTACCACAGAGACTTGCACCACCGGCTGAGGAAACTTACCCAAGGATCAAGATCAGTGGAGGAGTATTACCAGGAGATGGAGTTACTCATGCTGAGGGCTAGCATATCAGAAGATAGAGAAGCAACCATGTCAAGGTTCCTTTGTGGTTTAAACCGAGAGATACAAGACAATGTTGAGATGCAACATTATGTGGAGCTTGAAGAGATGCTACACAAGGCTATTCTTGTGGAGCAACAGCTCAAGAGGAGGGGACATTCACGCAACCAATATGGCTCTAACCGGTTACACAACACCAAGGAAGAGAAGTCACCTTATCCTAAGGAGTCTAAACCGTTCCAGAAGGATAACAAGTCCTATCCAAGAGAAGAGACCAAACCAAGCAGTGCTCTTGACAAGGGCAAAGGCAAGGTTGAAGCTTCTAGTTCCAGAGCTCGTGATGTCAAGTGTTTCAAGTGCCAAGGAAGAGGTCATTATGCCAATGAATGTACCAACAAGAGAGTCATGATCTTGCTGGAGAATGGAGAGTATGCCTCAGAAGATGACAACACCGAGTCTGACCAAGAAGACACTGAAGAAGAACATGAAGAAGGACCAGTCCAGGGGAAGCTTTTAGTAGCAAGAAGGCTGCTAAGCTTGCAAAACAAGGCTGAGGAGCTAGAGCAACGTGAGAACCTCTTCTACACCCGGTGCTTGGTCCAAGGAAAAGTGTGCAGCCTCATTGTTGATGGAGGTAGTTGTGTGAATGCTGCGAGTGAAACAATGGTCCAGAAGTTGGGATTGAAGGTTCAGAAACATCCCAAGCCTTACCGGTTACAATGGCTGAATGAAGAAGGCACCATGAAGGTTTCAAGTCAAGTTCTTATTCCCTTAGCCATTGGGAGATATGAAGATGAAGTCTTGTGTGATGTGTTGCCTATGCAAGCTGGTCACATACTTCTTGGAAGACCTTGGCAATCTGATAGGCGTGTGATCCATGATGGGTTCACCAACAAGCACTCCTTTGAGTTCAAGGGACGCAAGACCACCCTGGTTCCCTTGACACCCAAGGAAGTACAACAAGATCAGATTCAACTCCAAAAGAAGAAGGAGATTGATCTAAAACCGGCTGGAACTAAGCAGCCAAACTTCTATGCTAACATGGGTGATATCAAAAGGACTCTCAACTCTAAACAATCTGCTATCTTACTTGTGTTTAAAGAAACTCTTTTGAACTTAACAGATTCTACACCGGTGTATCCGAGTGAAATGGTTTCTCTTTTGCAGGAGTTTCAAGATGTATTTCCAGAAGACAATCCCATTGGTTTACCACCTTTGAGAGGGATTGAGCACCAGATAGACTTTGTTCCAGGATCTACACTTCCAAACCGTCCAGCATACAGAACCAACCCGGTTGAGACCAAGGAGTTGCAAAGACAAGTAGAGGAACTCATGGAGAAGGGCTATATCCGAGAGAGTTTGAGCCCATGTGCTGTACCAGTGCTCCTAGTGCCTAAGAAGGATGGTACATGGCGTATGTGTGTTGATTGTAGATCAATCAACAACATCACAGTGAAGTATCGCCACCCTATCCCTAGACTTGATGATATGCTTGATGAATTACATGGTTCTTGCATCTTTTCTAAGATAGATTTAAAAAGTGGTTATCATCAGATTAGGATGAAAGAAGGAGATGAATGGAAGACTGCATTCAAAACTAAACATGGATTATATGAGTGGTTAGTTATGCCATTTGGATTAACCAATGCACCTAGTACATTCATGAGGTTAATGAATCATGTTCTTATATCATTCATAGGCATCTTTGTTGTTGTATACTTTGATGACATCTTAGTATATAGCAAGAACTTAGAAGAACATCTAGATCATCTTAGGGCTGTCCTGAATGTTTTAAGGAATGAAAAGCTTTATGCCAACTTGAAGAAGTGCACCTTTTGCACAGATAACTTGGTTTTCCTAGGTTTTGTTGTGAGTACAGATGGAGTTAAGGTCGATGAGGAAAAGATCAAAGCCATCAAGGACTGGCCGAGTCCAACCACAGTAGGAGAAGTGAGGAGTTTCCATGGGCTTGCTGGGTTCTATAGGCGATTTGTGAGAGACTTTAGCACCATTGCAGCTCCCTTGACTGAAGTGATAAAGAAGGTGATGCGGCCATCAAACCAGTAGCTGAACCAGAGGCCAACCACTTGCACCAATCAACTAACCAAAGGACCAGCCAGGATATGTGTTCAGTCAAAACACCATATCTCTTCAACCCGGAGGACTTTTGCCATGAAACTAATTTAATGCATTCTACACTCAAGAAGGAGTCATACCCAATTGGAATCATTGTCAAAGATATTTGGACCAGGAAGATATGAATTTTACAAACCGGAGGTTCTTCAGCCCGTTCATCTGCGAGTATCCGAGTTTAGAAGTTGTTTCAAGCCCATGGAAGAAGGTATCCGGTCCAAAAAAACTCGTGGACTTCAATATGGATCTCTTAGCTTTCGAACAAGCCCAGAATGAGAAGAAATGGTCACGGAATTATGAAGTTATGATCCAATCTCCAGAACCGGCCAAACCAGTGCTACACTTGCCTCAATTGGGAGCTAGCTGGTTCAATCTTAGTCAAACCAAAACATGGCGACCAGGAGTGTTTTCTTATCATCTAGGAAGTATATCCAAGGGTCCAGGAGGAGTAGAAGTGTTCTTACCATGGACCAAGAAGCATAGGATCAGGAGGATCTATTTCTGGCCACACTTACCTTATTTGGAGTCTCAAGAATTCAAACTCCAACAGCTATATTCCTCTCAGCTTATGCACGAGTTAAGCACCCTCCAATGCATCCAGAAGGTTCCCAGGAAGCTATCTTACCCCCTTAAACCGTCCAGATTCAAAGAATCCAAGCCAAGACCAAATCCCAAAGATATCTCACCAAATCACCTTATTTCGATCTTTGATCAGCACCATTTAAGCTTTTGTTTTATTTTGTTTCCTTTTGCTTCATATGACCGTTTGGTCTTGTCTAAGGTCGTGCACTATATAAGTAGACCCATTTGTACATTTTAGAGTCACCTTTCAATCAATAAAATTCAGTACCAAGAGTATTTCTTTCAAAGAGTTGTCTTTGAGTTGTTCTTTAGTTTCTAGGTGTGAGATACATTAGGAGACTATAGAGATCGTGGTTCATAGGTTCCTTGAGAGATTCAGAAGCCTTGAGACACAGATTGAGAGAGTCAATCATCACCCACGGATTGAGAGAGTCAATCGCCATCCATCCAGCATCATCGATCCATCCATCCGCCATATCAACCTTCACTCCATCGATCATTCCATCCCTTATCCCTTTTATTTCCTTTGTTCTTATTTTGTTTATCATATCATTACCTTACTATTCTATCTTGTTTCAGGTTGTCTTGGACGGAATAGAGCAGTAGTAACTCCATCAACCAGTACCATCTCCATCGGTTTATCGATCATTACCATCTCATCGCCCATCACACCACCCTCGCTTCCCAGCCTACATCATTTGGTATCAGAGCTTAAAAGCTCCTGACCCAGGTTATATCAATCCTCTCTATCATATTTTAGTTTCATTCTTGTTTAGTTTGCATTTTATAAAATCGAAAACCCATAAAAAAACTGTCATTTGTTTCTAGTTTTTATTTCTGCCATTTTTGTGTTCATAAGAAAAGAAAAACCAAAGAGAAGAACTTTATTGCATTTGATTCACGAAAAAGGTTCAAAAAAATTGTGTTTCCTGTTTGCATTCATTCCCCCAGCTCTACTTGCCATTTTTGATTTTTCTTGCATTCATTTAAAAAGAGAAGGCAAAAATCTGCATTACCATATTTGTTCTTGCTTTAAATTTTGCATTCAAAAAAAAAGAGATAGACATTTGAATCATTTAAATTTCTTGCATATCATATCCTGCATTGAAAACAAAATTAAAAATCATTTAGCTTAGTTTATATCATTTTGGTCCAAGCATACTTCATTGTTTCCTTTTTCGGTTTATTGCATTCAAGAAAATTCAAAAAAAAAATATTGTCACTGCATTTGTTTCCTAGTATTCTTGCTTATTAACACTTGCATAATTCTATATCATTCTTATTTATTTCGTGCATATAACTTTGCATTAAAAAAAAAATTATTCAACTTAGTCCATTATTTTCAACTTTCCATTATCGGTTTAGCATAAAGTTGCATTATCATTGTTCATTTGATTTATCAGATACCTAAGGCACGAGTTTGATTTATTTATCTTGCAAGGTAAATCAAATCAAGTCTATGGGGTATGAAGAAGATGATCTAAGTGAGATCAATACCTCAGAAATAGATTGGGGAGAAGAACCGGATGACTTAAGTGATGAAGGAGAAGACCAAGTGTACCAGTCTTCTTATGAGACTGATTCTGAAATCAGTCATGGACGCCATAATGAGGAGATTAGAGATGGCCCAGAGCCTCCTGAACAGAGTTTCACCAGGTCCAATAGTCGATGGTGTGAAGAGGACACACCAATCCAACAATCATGGTCAAGACCAAGCTGCCCATGGTCAGATTATGGTGAGGAAGAGGAGGACGAATTTTATGAAGACTACAACTTCACAGAGATATCTGAGAAGGCAGTAGGTTATGGACGTGCCTCATATAGACTACAATCTCAACCTAAACCCACCAGCACAAGGAGAGCTCAACATGCACCAGCCGGCCAAAGGAAAGAAGTAAGCAAAACTTCTGCTTACACATCCAACACTCTAGTGTTTTCAGGTTCCAGCAAGAACCCTGAGGTGTATTTGAGATGGGAAATGAACATGGAGAAGTGGCTGTGGTCCCACAACATTCCCAAAGAAAAGAAGCTATCACAAGCCGCCCAAGCCTTCACGGGGAATGCTTACAAGTGGTGGCTAAAGGAGAAGAGCCCAAACATCTACAACCAACCTGTGGTAGACTGGAAAGACCTTAAGTTTAGGATGTATAAGGAGTTTGCAGAGAAGTATCAAGACCAAGTGGATGCCACATCAAAGTTCCATTGTCCAGCAACACTAAGGAAAGTGATGTCTACACCAAAACCGCATACTGTCCTTAAACCAAAGAAAGCTCACGACCATGTACCCAAGAAGATGTCCTCTAGTGTGCCTACACACCAAGAAGGGCTTAAGAAATCGGGTCAATCAAACCAGGTCCAGCCAGAGCCAATCACCACACCCCTACCTGAGCTGCAAAGGTTACAAGAGATGTTTAAAAAGCTCAAGGAGACTTTAAACCCCAAGGAGGAGCACACATCAAGCCAAGGTAAGTCTTCTGACCTTACTAAACCCAAGAACCCAATTTGTTATAGATGTCATAAGCGTGGACACTTTGCTGCTGTTTGTCCATCTAAGAAAACTTTAAATGAAACATCACTAGGAGAGAAAACTGAAATATCAAAAATCAGTGATAGTTTAATTCAATCTGAATTGTTGGTTCCCAATGCTTGTATAATACACTTGTCTATGCCAAAAGGTGTTAATGTAGGTCCTAAGGCGCATGAGTCCATTAAAAAGGAGCCACCAGGAGTAACTCTTGTGATGGACCAGAGTAAAGCTCAAGACATAAGGCAATACATGTTGGCCTAAGGAGATCAATTCCGGGGCACCCACACTGCCCAATCCGACCAGCACTATACCAGGTATGATCCAAGACCAAGATACAATCAGTAGAACTAAGTTGTGTGTTTATGGTACAGGAATCCAGAAGGAGTTCACAGCCCAAATTAAAAGGAGGCCAGTTCTGAAGTTAGAAGGAAGAGACACTAAAAGTACACAAGCTGCCAAAGAGCCAGCCATTCTTCCACTTACTGAAACTATTTGGGTAAATCTAAACCTTAATTTTCCTATTTATAAAACCCAAGAATAGATATAATGCACTTGTTTCCTGCCAAAAGTGTTGATTTTATTTCAGGAACAAAGGCTAAGGACAACATGGATGATCCACAGAAGGAGATCACATGGTGTTTAAAAGAGAAAAGGAATCAAGAAGTTGTCAACAGAACTTCCTGACTCCAGACGATCCAGAAGATAAAACACCACCCATAAGAGTTCCATACCAAAACCGAGGAGTGGTCATGTCGTTCCTACTCAAGGAGAACCACCAGATGTGCCACCAAAGCACAAACCGATCAAATACCAAGGTAAGTCCCTAGAATCTCAAAGGAGGATGAAACCTGACTTGCTCTGTATTGGTGCAGGTTATCAAGTTTCGAGGTCGAAACCTTTTCAAGGGGAAGGGTATGATGCGGCCATCAAACCAGTAGCTGAACCAGAGGCCAACCACTTGCACCAATCAACTAACCAAAGGACCAGCCAGGATATGTGTTCAGTCAAAACACCATATCTCTTCAACCCGGAGGACTTTTGCCATGAAACTAATTTTAATGCATTCTACACTAATAATGAGTCATACCCAATTGAAATCATTGTCAAAGATATTTGGACCAGGAAGATATGAATTTTACAAACCGGAGGTTCTTCAGCCCGTTCATCTGCGAGTATCCGAGTTTAGAAGTTGTTTCAAGCCCATGGAAGAAGGTATCCGGTCCAAAAAAACTCGTGGACTTCAATATGGATCTCTTAGCTTTCCAACAAGCCCAGAATGAGAAAAATGGTCACGGAATTATGAAGTTATGATCCAATCTCCAGAACCGGCCCAACCAGTGCTACACTTGCCTCAATTGGGAGCTAGCTGGTTCAATCTTAGTCAAACCGAAACATGGCGACCAGGTGATGTGATCCTGGAAAGCACCAAAGAATGGAAGCATGAACCTGAACCTGAAGAGCTTGAGGATGCAACCTTTAAGAGTGCATTTGTTGTGATCATGGACCGGATCACTAAGGAGAACAAGGAGGAGAGTCTAGATGAGCCACATGAAGCCACAATGCATCAACCACGTGATGAGGATGCTCTAGCCATTCCTGAAGGTCCCATGACTCGTTCCAGAGTCAAGAAGCTTAAGGAGAATGTTGTTGGATTACTCACTTCACATCCACAACAACAAAGTCTTGGACAAGGTCTGATCCGAGATGTCTTGATCACCATTCAAGCCATCTCTACATCAAGCTGAGTTAGTGTCTAGGCAAGACATGGGGTGTGTGCTCTTTTCCTTGCTTTTGGTTTTGTCCCACGAGGTTTTCCAGGAGGGAGGTTTTTAACGAGGCCACAACTTGTCTACACATCACCTAAGTGCTATTCTCGGTCCAAGACTACATGAAGTTCCATTTTTATTTCATTCTAAACTTATGTTAAACTTAGACTATAGTTTTCTTTCTTTCCTTTTTTGGTTTATGGTCGAAACCCTAGAGAGTATGTTCTCTGGTTTCCTATTTAAAGGGTTCTCTACACCCTCTTGTAATCATCCAGTCTTTTAATAAACAAGTTACCTTCATTCTTGTCGGCTCTCTCTCTCTAGAAGGTGTCGAGTTCTGGTGTGTAATATCCAGAGACCTAAGGGTGTCTAATTTGGTGTGTCATATCCAAGTTATTCATCTAGGAGTATCAAGAGATCATCCATCCCTCTTGTGTCACCATTCCAATCCACACGCCTTGAAGGACTTGAGTCTTTTGATTCGTTCTAGCAAGGATTATCCATTCCCATCAACCAAAGAGCATCCTAGGGACGCATCAGGTGGTATCAGAGCAAGTTTGGTTGGGAAGTACTCGTTCTCTCTTTGTTTTTGTTTCTTGTGGATTTCTTGTTTACCTTTGTTAATCGCATCCGTTGTAGCATCTTTTGTTTCTTGTTTGTTTTCTTGTTTCAATCCGTGTGCAATCTATATCATCCTGAAAAAAGCATTAGAACTCATCTAACTAGGGCTGCTCGTGATTGCATAAGAGTTTAGACAAGAATTATAGGACTTTCCTTATTTGAAATTTTCGGAAACCCTAGAGAGATAAAGAACCCTAGCCGCATGCATCATCTTGTTGAACACTTTGTGCATTAGTTTAGCTTGTCTATCACCTTGAACACGAGCATATTGAGGCTATTAGGGTGCTAGAAAACCTTAGGAGTGATTAGGAAAAAGCTTAGAAGTGTTTCCTTTTTGCTTGAATCTTTTTCCTTTTTGCTTGAATCGATTTCCTTTTTCTAGCCGATTCCTTTTCACTTTTGCCTTGCTTTAACTTGTTTAACATCTTGAACACGAGCATACTAGGATTGTTAAGTTGCTAGAACACCTTAGAAAAGTTTAGGAAAAGGTTTAAGAAGTTTTTCCATTGTGCTAGATCATTTCCTTTTTGCTTGAATCTTTTTCCTTTTTCTAGCCGATTTCCTTTTTACTTGTTGTCTTGCATTACAAGCTTGTTTCTTTTCCTTTTTGCTTGTTTTCTTTTTTCCTTTTTTGCTTGTCTTGTTCCCTAGAAACCTTTTACTGGTTAGTTTGGTTACCTTTGCGTGCAGGAAGCATGGAAGCCGAGTCTTAAGAAGAAGCTTCACTCGCTAGGAAGGACAAGTATCTCATGGAGGCTATGTCGGCTCAACTTAACCAAAACATGGTAGCAACCATGACCGAGATGATGAGGACCAACCTCAATGACATCAGGAGAGAGCTTAGAGAAGACATCAGGAGAGCTACTAGTCAAGCACCAAACCGAGAGACTAGAAGAGAAAGAGAGAGGAGAGAGGAGAGGACCTCATGCAACTCGCCAAGAACATTATGGTTATAAGGAGACTGACAATGAGTCTGAGCACCTCAGTTCATCCTCAAGAAGACATAGGCGTGTCCACAAGAGAAGGATGAACCAGGGAGATGAGCTTGCTGGTTTGAAGATCAAGATACCCCCATTCCATGGCAAAGCTGAGTGGGAGAAGAAGATTGAAAGCCTTGATGGAAAGGAACCAGTCTCTAAGCCATCTAAAGAAGATAAACAATTCTGTTTATTCAGTGAAGAGGTTAAGGAGGCATTGTTACAAGTAATGATGGATGTGGAGAAGCAAATCAAACGGACCAACACAACACGTCCATCCAGTGAAACACAACATCAAGAACCAGCACCAGTTGCGCCTATCCAAGAAGATCAAGACAAAGTAACCTCACTTGTCTTTCATAAAGAAGAGAAGCCTGTTCAGAACGTCATGGTCCCATTAACACAACACCTAGTAGCAGAGAAGACACCCAAGGAACCTCAGGGAGCTCATAGAATGAATCACTAATTGTCTTTGATCCATGTGATTTCCAAAGGACCTTCTTAGGTACTTTTCTGTTCACGTCCTTTTGTTTGGTACAAGAAAGGAGAAGTGGAACTATCAAGACACGACTTGGACATGAGACATGTTGTATTTGAGCCTGGAGGAGAGGTCTTGAATCAGAAGAACAAGATCAAACAGGTTAAGAAGAGTTCAGCTGCAACCAACATGGGATTTTGTAGATTTCTCATCCTTTGAAGATAAGGGGTTGCACGTCTCAGCTCAGCAAGATTTTCACCATGAAACCAACTGGATAATGAAGCCACATCAGTCACGGAATCCAACAAACCAGACAACGCAGAAAATGGCCTTCTGATCATCAAGATATTGCTAGTTTTGCAAAACATGCCGGTTTGGATCTTTCCCAAGAGGAACTTATGTCTGATTGTGCTGGAAGGTCACAGACCCACTCGTGGAGACCTGGAGAACCATTTCACAAGATTTCACCCTTGGAGA